>JBAMYA010044246.1:0-12624 GCA_037176975.1 Arrhamphus sclerolepis
TCTAAATTTATCAAATGTTAAATCCAGATTTGTGCTTTGTCAATCACATTCTTTATACTCGCGCCATCACATGCATCATCCTGACTTTCACATTCTCTGTAGCTTCACATTTTGATACTTTATCATCTCTCTCAGCGATGATTATGAAATACTAGACCCAGGAAATGAATTGTCCGTTCATTTCCTGGGTCAACATTTTGATACAGTGCAATAATTATTTTTCATTTCCTCATTTATATTGATTTTGTTGCATTGTTACAGCAGATGTTACTGCCGTTGCAAGATAAAAACTCCCAGGTGTAACTTGGCAATCAAATTGTTTTGAAAATATGTCAACTTTATCTCGTTTGAGTGAAAAATCTTTCCTCAGTTTGAGTACACCACATGTGAATACAGTGTCACAATCAAATTTAATCAGTTGATGATTTTAGATTTAGCTAAATATTTATTTTCTGAAATCTTATGTAAGAATATTCAAATAAGATGTTATAGGTAAATAATGTAAATTACTGGAAAGTGCAATGCAAGTTTTCTGAAATTCTACCTTTAAGCATGCAAATGACCCTTTATTTAGTTGCAAACCTTTGTATTTGCATCAATTGTAAACAGAAAAAGAAATGTGGCAAAAATATACACAGCTTCAACAATTTCTTTTCATAAGACTGAAAAAATATGGAAACAAAAACAACCAAAAAATTTAGATTGACCAGTTCAGCTTTTTTTCCAGTTGTGTCCTAAAAGTTGGCTCTTGCATAACAGATCACAACCACAAAGCCAGCTGCATCAGTGTCATCATAAATGACACGCATTTTGATGAAAGATTAGATATACCTCATTCTGTGCACGATCACTGTAAAATCAGATCCTCGGCTGTTTAAAGAGACGGGGAGGATGCAGCCAGATATTTGGTCTGCAGCCTGTTTCTGCTGGATTTCCCTGCTCTACATTCTCAGCTCAGCTTCACCAAGGTCACATGTCATTCTTGACAAAGCGCCATTTCACAGGTATTTCTTTATTTGCTGACTTAACAAGATATGTCACGTTTTCCAGATCATAAACATTGATCTCTTTCTGTTCAGCTGAGGATGTGCTTCACTTTGTAAACATGAGACAGAATGACACTTTTCTATCTGGAACTAAGGGGTCAGCTGTCCAGTCAGTGTGCTGCCCTCTCTTGCTGGAGGTCAGTGCTGCTGACAGAGCCACAGTGAACATCACTGGAATACAACAGCAGTGAACAAGAGCCAGCTAAAACCATTATGGGATTACCTTCCAGTTAGTAAAAACAACCACTGGATAGCTCATAGCTCTCAGCCTGGTGACAGCTACATTCGTCTCTAGCAACCACAAGACCTGGCAAAAGTTTGAATTGCAAAAGAAAAAATAGCCACATTACATACTTTCTTTGCTCATGCTTCATGACAAATATGTTTTTTTCCCCTGCTTATATTTATCTGTCATGTCAGTAAATAGCTGCAGTCATTAAACCTCATAGATAGTTGTGCCAACCTTTGCTTAGTGGGCTGTTTTCCTGACCTTTACAGCTGGGAGGTGACTCACTCGCCATCAGGGGTGATGCACTCCAAAACCCAACCTGCTGTGAATTTCTAATTTGCCTCTTCACTCGTGTGATTTGTTCCTGCAGTCATACTCTGATTTGGGTCCTCCCTGAATTCCTTAAATATGCTGAAAGAAAAAAAAAATCAGCATTAATCTTCTGCAGCACACATGAAACTCCCTCTGTGCTCTTGGAGCCAGTGGTGCAAACACTGCCGGAGCAGTAACAGAGGGTATTTCAAGGGCTTTAATAGAAATGAATAAAATAGTGACAGAATAGCTTGTCTCAAAGCAGATAGTACATTCAGACCCTGTCAATGTGCTTCCCTTGAAGTTTTCCAACTCTCTTACTGTTTTGTTGTTGTTCAAGGAAAACCTGATTGTATCTTCTCTCAACCAATTCCCCTATGCATTCATTGCTTTTAGCTTTCAATGTTTTTTTTTTTCCTTTTAAATACTTGTTAATGTCATAATAGATCTCTATAACTCCATGAAAACTCTCTAATAACTACCATTATCAGGTCAATCATCAGTACAGTGCAGATATTGTCCGAACATACATCATCATAGAGTTTTCTTTGTCTTTACTCCTTTTACAACTGCTGCTCATCACATTTTACCCTCCTCTGGATATCTGTGACTGTCCTTGTTTATCTAATTCTTATGACCTTGGCCATGTTGCAATCTTACATTCAAGATGCCCCCACCCCCCTTCTCCTCCCAATCCTCCAATAGAGTGCGCAGCGATCTCCTAACGTCAGCAACATTGCGGGACCTCTGTGCTCCACCAGCATTACATTCAAGTCCTATCTTCTCCTGCGTTCATTAGTGCCAGAGGAAGAGGTGACAAGAACGGTCACACTATCATAGAGTGATAAAAAAATGCACAACAGAAGGTGCTGCTGACAATTAGGTGGTTCCAGAAAAGCCAGAACAAAAACTAAACTGCATGCGATAGAGTATTTAGAGTGAGATTTGGTGCAGTGCACAATTTACATTTTACTGTATATTGATTACATCTGCATGCCCCATGGGAAAGAGTATCGAGCATTGTGGCTCTAGGGTGGATTTTAATTCCATTGTCTGCATTTTAAATGACTTTATGCAGCATGTCATTACCACTTGAATAACCTACCTCAGCTTTCTATTTTAAAAGTTTCTGTTTGCTGTAGTCAAAAGACATTTCCAAATAGTTTCCCTGATAATATTGTTTTATTCCAAAACAATATAATATCAGTGATAAAGGATTTTTTTCCATCAGGGGCACAAATAGTTGTCTCCATTCAAAACCCAGAAAGATGTATTTTTAAAGCACCTCCTCTTTGCCTATTAATTAGTTTTGAAGGATGCCTCTTTTATATTAAATATAATATGGATAAGGGAGTGATGTTCTGTCTGTTTAGACATTAACAGTTAAATGCCTGTTATAAGACACTGTTGGAAAAAATGTTTATGAACATGATTCAAAAATTATCTGAGAAAATTGGAGCAGCAGCATGGCTTGGTGGTTGGCACTGGTACCTTACATGCTTTTATTTTCTCCTGGTTCTCCAGATTCCTCTCACACTCCAAAAAAAAAAACATGCATGTTGATTATTCCAAATTTGTGGTAGTGTGTCTCTGTAATGGACTGGTGACCCATTCATGGTGTACCTCTGCCTTTTTGCCTATAGAGAGCTGGCACAGGCTTGAGCAGACCCCAGTGAGCCTAAATAGGAATAGGAAGGGTATAGATGATAAATGGATCTTTGAAAATGTATTTGAACACCAAAGAGCTGAAAGTTGAAGTACTGAAACACCTACATGAAATCTGTTGTGCAAATGGACTATTTAGGCAATCAAATAAGTGACTTTAGATAGCTTTTTTAAACTGATGTTTTAGTGGTGAATGAATAGAAACACTGCTATCCATAGGTCTGTCATCTTCAAGCTGCTTTATTATTTCTCCACTGCAGTAGATCTTGCTTAACATCTAGCGAAGGTTTTTAAAGTACAGTGAATCCTGTGCAGAGAGGTCTAGTCAAGTGCCTAAAGTGACTTTCTTTAAAGTCTGTTGTACACCTGCTGAAAGAGCCAACTCATGTTATCAGGAAAAAGGTAATTTGCTGTTCCTTAAAAGACAAAAATCACTAAGAGTACCTAAAATTATATATATGTATATATATATATATATATATATATATATACACATCTACATATAAATACTATTTTTATATATAAATATGTTTATATGGAAATAGCAGGTAGGCTATAGATAATGGATGGATATATATATACATACATACACACACAAACACATATATTTTAAATATAAATCGTATATATAATTTTTTTAAATCATGACTCATCGTCAGTGATGTAATCTGGGAATATTGGGTGTCTCTAGTTCTTATACGTCACACACCCTCAGGTCACTCAGCTCAGGGGTCTAGTCCTGACTTGTGGTGCCTTCAGGCTCTTCTCAGTAAATACAATATATGCCAAACCATTAAATAAATAAACAAACAAACAAATATAATAATAATACTTTTATATGATAAATAACCAAAAAAGGTGTAAGCTGAAACAAAAGCTTTTTTTTACTGTCCTATTCACTCCATAAATCAAAAGAGAATCAGCTCATGAAATAAATAAATAAAAGATATAAAAAAAATCTCTTTTTGGCCTAGCTCAAAAAGGGATATGTACTTTGTGGTTGGTGACGTGATTGAGGCTTATGCGATATTACCTCACGGCTGTAATCAGATTCTTATCTTTCCTAGTAGATTTTTATGGCTACTAGAAAATAGCTGTTTTCTTTTTTTTCTTTATTATTTCTCATTAGTCCTTACCGACTCAGACGCTGCAGTGCTTCCTGCAGTTTGTTTTTCGTTTTACCTTGAGGATAAATACCAGACTTTATAAATAAGTCCTTTCATCAGATGAAACACATATTTCAGCTGTACTATAAAAATTGCTGTGTTACAATTAATTGTTATAATTTCGGAAACAAATATTAGACTCAGAAATCGCAGACTTCTCTGAGATTACTCTATGTCAAGCCTTGTATAACATTTATAGATAATAAGGAACCATTTGGGATGGAATGAATGACACAATGAACAGCCGCATCCATTCCTCCATTTTTAGCGGGCACTGGTACGCTCAGCAGGAACCGGCAAAAATAGCTCCGTCGCTGCATCTTCGCCCTCATCCTTTGCTCTGGTGGTGGAATGGCGCTTCTTGATGCTGCTGGGTGGCTGCAGCTGCTGCTGCTGTAAACAGCCTCCCTGCATCCCGGCCCCTCCCCCCCGCGGACTAACCGGAATGGTTTCTACCAAGCGAACCTGTCACTGTCACCGCGGCGGAGAAGGCAGCCGAAGTGAGAGCGCAGAGGGGGGGAGAAGGAAGGCTTCACCCACTGCCTGCCATTGCAGTGCGGCGGCTGCTGCTGCTCCGGAGTCACACCGGGAAGACCTTTTCTCCTCTATAAAGCGAGGGCCGTTGCAGTTGCGAAGGTGAACGGGTTTTCCTTATCTATCCCATGCCATTCCCCCCTCCCCACTCTAGCTTCAAGAGCAAACTGGCAGAGTCCCCCCACTGTGGGGCACAAGTGGAGCGATAACGGTGCGAGCCGAGGTGGCTGCTGCCTCACCGCTAGTGGGTAGCTAGCCGTCCAATATTCTAACGCTATCATCACATTTATATCATCAATAACAGTTCCCGCTGTTGTATTATTCGCAGGACACGCGCAGGCGGTCGCGGTGGGTTATAAAAGCCCCGCATTCACGCTGTCATCGGTTCTGCTGGTCCCGAAGTGCTTCCAGGTAACGTTAGCGAGGAGGAGCTAGCCTAGCTTTTGGAACAAAATGTCGGCCAACCAGGGGTTTGATGTGCCCAGGACGGGTGTAAAAAAAAAAAAAAAAAAAAGGAGGGGGGGTGCACAAGATTTATAGAGAACCGGGATGTAAAAGGGAAGGAGGGAGTGGTATCATGAAGTCAGCTGCTGGAAATATGACATCGGCTTTTCTAAGAAGGTCATGTGGAGGCTCACATTGTTTTGGTTGTCCGTTCGTGAAACCCTATGTGGTTTTGATTGATTTTTTTTAAAAATTTTTTGGAGGGTGGGCTCTTTTTTATGGAATGTTATCCTTTGAACTGTGTTTAATTTGATGGTGTTAAGGCACTTGCTTTCATGAAAATGCACCGTCATGTGAGCTGTATGTCGAGTCTCCTCGTGTGGGCTAAAGTCGTTTTTTGCTTTAGTTTATGAAGGGTCTCTTTATTGGATGGTCATTTCATGATAGGAACTAAAGACACGTGTCAATACCTGTTGTTCTGTATACCAATATTCACATTTTTACTTTTGTTGCACACCAATCATAACTGACTCAGATATGAGCATGAAGGGTCATTAACGTGTTGGGACGTTCATGTCATCTGCAGTATATAAAACACTTGAGATCTAATGAGAACATTTCAGTGTTCATTTTTTTGATTTGTTATAATACTGTGATTCAGCTAGAATTTATTTACCTCATCATTTTTAAAGCTCCACATGACATAAGTGAAGTAGTTTATCTTATCTTTATCTTCAAGTAAGGTCTCTCTCTGATTGGAGCAAAACAACTGAGTGTCATTGATTTTATTACTTGCATAAAAGCATCCCGAACTTGTGGCCAATATTACAGGCACTAAAAATGTAAGCTTGAAGCTCCGCATAGGCTTGCACAATACTGATGAATGATATTTAAAATTACATGAAAGCACAAGGATGACTTGAATTTATGTAGTATGAAAGAATATTTCTTGAATTTGAAATGATTGTGGTTATTTGTTGGGGGCATGCATTTGTATATGAGGTTAACATAATTTGATTTAAAACTTTTTAAGTCACATTTTTTTTCAGCAAATATCATCTTTTCTTAAACTTTCAACTTCTTATGGGAGCGCACCATGATATCTGATTTAGTAACAACACACCTTCTGTTCTCCTCCTCCCCTCATCCCCAAACATTAGTTTCCTCATATGCATAAAAAAAAAAACTGAACTTGTGAGGTGGATTTCAGAATGATCATAATGCACTTTGCTGGATAACATTAGAAAGTTCAATAGGTAGCATACTGTTTCTTTGGAAAAAAAAAAGTCCTTTAGTTGTTTGACTATGTAATAACATTGTACGGGAAACAAGTGTTGGCTGTTGTAAACTTGACATTCAAGCATCAAGTCATCCATTTAAAAATTTAGCTCCTTGTTTTCAACACTAGAGACATATTGTGTATGCCATACAGAATTACAGAGGATATATGGGAACGAGGCCTTATAGGGGCTTTATTTAGTATGATGACCTTGAATAATAATCAGCCTGTTCTCACAAAACCTCAGTCAACACAGTAACAATTTGATCTATATTATAAGAAGAAACAACACTAAACTTGTGGAGCTTTAAATCAAGTAATTGTTTCATTAAATTGAATGTTAATAATGATTTGACATATCTAGTCGGGTATTTGATGTTACCGACCAGACTGAGCTGATTGATTCATTGGCGTCTTCTCAACCTGACCAGTTTTTTTCTTGGATCTTGGGGGTGCAAAAAAAATTTATAAGCCATAGCAAAAAAAAATCTAAAAGAGTATGTTTATATGTGTATCTAATGTTTTGCTTGTTTTCAGTGCTTCTCTATTTCACAGGAGTACTATTACTGACAGATATTATGTCAAGCTGTGTATTTAAGTTGTATTCTTTTTTTTTTAATGGTTTGAGGCAGGTATGACATTGTCTATCTGTTATGTCAGTGTTTGAGTTTTGTCTTCCTTTTTTATTTTCGATATTGGGTGTAAACTCACGAAAAATTCTGAAATGCAATAGCATAACACTGTAGCATATATGATTGGTGAAAGTTTGATGATTCATTGTTTCCCCTCTCAGCACTGGACTCCCTGAGGCCTGTGACTAAAATGTGTCATAACCAGCGTCATGTTTGTAATGTTACATGGCGCAGCAGCTGGGCATGCTTAATAGATGTGTCAAATGAAGTGAGAGAGGCATGTTGCAGATGATATTTGTGGCAGTAATTAGATGTTTCATTGCATGATTAGATGAAACCACTCCCACCTCGTAAATAATTTAGATTGCAGGCCATCGCGTTGAATGTGTCTGGCAAACATGTCACCTGTGAAGAAGAAAATATATGTTCTTGAAGTCAGTCATACATGTTGACCTGTATATCATGTTGCCCTGAGAGCAGCCGTCATCTCAGTCTTTGTGGCTTTCGAAGGACAAGGGCATTGGATATTTTGCCTACTTCAGTAAATTTGGCTGACTGCTGCTTTGTGGTCTTGTGTATTTATAGAAGCTGTCTGGAATGAGGGGCTTATGTTTGCTGGTGACGACAGACGACGTAACAAGACTGACTGCATTACTGTATTTTATTGTACATTTTCATACATGATGTACCAATGAGAAAATAAATATTCTTTGTTTTGTATAAAGTTCATTCTCAAGCAAATTAATTATTTTGTAACTGTGAAAGAGACGAGAGTTGATAGCCTTTGCTATATCTTTGAGGGGATTCATAATGTTCACTCTTTAGAGAAAGGATGCTAGAACTCAGTACCAAAGGTTTGGTAACTACATACCAATAGTGTTGGTTATGACTAAGGATTGCCACGAGAACAACAAAGGAAATAAATGATGGTGAATACTGTAATATCACTGCTTACATTTATATAAACTGGAGGCTGTACAGAAGACGAATGTAGTCATGCACTGTCAGATATGAAGCCAATTTGAAAGGCTGCGATAGTACTGATAGCTGCTAGACACTGGCGATAAACCTCTCTGGCTCCAGTTGAAAAAGCATCAACGACATCAAGAAATTTTTCAAACAAATATTTATTATTTCATCACTTAAGTGCTGACTTTTTCTGACAGTTCTGTTCGTGGTCCATCTGAAAATAACAGAATAAAAAGTACACTGATTCTCATCCTTTTTCAGCCAAATACCCCCAAACTAGTGCAAAGCATTTTTAGCTGGAAAAAAAAAAAAGATGTAAAACACAGTGTTGTGTGATACCCGTTGTCACCCATGATAGCGTTTCAGAAATGAGATGTGTCACAGTAACTTTGTCCGTTTTTGTGTTTACAGTCTGTGTTCTGAGCACGTAGAAAGTCTTTTTGTGTGATAATGTTTGTCATTCTTGTCTTATCCAGCTTAATCTATGACCAGACATAGTTCAAAATGATATTTTATTGCATATGCCTTATAGCTTTTATGAATGACATTTCATGGTCAGGCTTTCCATGACTGCAGCCATTTATTTATTGCATACTATTAACTTCCTCATTTTTTAACTCAAAATTTTGGACATAATGTGAGTTAGTTGACAGTTGATTGATGTGTGTGTTGGACATTGAAAGGTTATCACTCTGACAAAGGGACAGGCTGAGATTCCCAGCAAACACGTTCCATGTTCTTTTACTGCAGTGAGTGTCTCTTTGAACGAATGGTTCGCTTACATCATGGTCGCAGCTCCTATTATACAAATACTAGCTCGTATAAATCAAGTCCATCATAAATCCTCGTGTGAATAATGTGGAGTTATCAGAATGCAGAGGCTTTCATCAGCCACATTTCCACATGAACCTCCCTATTCTAATAGCGCGGAAACATCCCTTATCATTACTGCTTTTCTTTAGCTCCGTTGTCCTCATTTCAGTCAGAGTGACAAAGAGGAGGCGGGAGCAGGTCTGTTCCTCAGCTTATCGCTACATTCCTGCTCTCTTGTGTGCTCTGTGTTGGGGCTCACTGATAATGTCCATGTTTTTAGAACTCTTTTCAGCCTCTGGTTATGGTCACTGGCTCTAGCAGTGAAGCCTGAAAATAGACATGAGTCACACTAACTCCTGTCCCTAAAACTGTGTTGATGGTCATTAACATGTACTACCTCAAATGGGGGGGAAAAAAAACAAATCAAGTTATGTTTTAAAACTTTATCTTACAATTACCTTTACTCAATGGTTAGGTAACAGCTTTCTTCTATGGAGAGACTTGGTTTATGTTATGGCATTTGTAATGAGAAAATATACACTAAAACAGACCAACAGATACAGAAAGTGAAAGATCTCAGTGTCAAAGCTACATAACTTCTTTTTTTTCTTTTTTTAAGAACATGAACCACAAAAATTTAGACGTAAATGACACAAATCTTTATATATAGTATAAATACAGCATACATAAAGCCAACATTTTGATGGTGAAACATCAATTTCTTTGATGAGGTTAAATGCATTTGAAGCAAAGTTTTGATGCAAAAAAAAGGTGTATCAGTGTTGCATAAATGATGAGAAAACAACCATGTTTGGTAACTTAAGTAGACATGCTTAGAATATTTCATTGTATTTCATTGTTTGCCCCATAAAGGGCCAAAGTTGGCTGTGTAGTGAAGGCTGCATTACACATAACTATATCACTACTATGTAATATGCTTTTTGCATATGCCATACTTTTGTTTCACTGTTATTTACATCATATTACAAATGACAGAATATCTTAATTTTCTTCTGTTACTCTTATTTACATCCTTGGCAACTGTCATGTTTCACCTTATTGGGGGAAAACAAAAATCCTAACAATAATTGTATTGTTAAAGAATTTGTAAAAGGGGTGCGAAAAAAGGTCAGAGTGACAGAAGTTGATTGGTTGGTTTCTCTATTTTGAATATTAAAAAAATAGCTATAATTATTCAGACTTTGATCCCTTTAGTATAAACAGTTAGACTGCATAGGGAATATACCGTTTTATCACAACATTTCATATCACCATAAAAATTCGTATTAGTGCAGTGGATGAAATGCAGTAGATTAAAAAAAAGTTCACTTCTCTGTGTTAAAGCTTTTTGAACAGATAAAAGAAAAAGAAAAAAGCCTGGCGTCTTTTTTGTAGTGGTTGAAATTAAGTGTAGTTTTAGTCAAGAAAAACAAGTTCTTTAACTGGGGTCCTGCTCTATAAATGATGCATGACAGAACACACCACACACAAAACTATGCAAGTCATTTAAGTTAAGTGTTTATGAATACAGCACATTTAATAAAACAACAAACAAAAAATACAAGTGCTTTATAGGTTAAAACATGTATACACATCATCAAAAATCCCTTAATCCCTAAATGAAAATTGTATGTACAATAAAAGCCTAAAAAAGGAGCAAGGAACAATAATAAAGAACAGTTTAAAAAAAAAAGAAGAAGAAGGAAGAAAAAGCTAACTAGCACAGCAATATGACAATATTATTTATTTTGTTGAATTTAGCCTTTGTGGATGGGAGTAATCAGAAATCGTCAGATAGCTAAATATTTTTAAATGGTATCGTTCATTTGGCCCAGGTGCTGAGAAAGCTATTAAGGGGTAAAGTTTTGCTAGCTGTTTATTTGTTTTAATAATTAAGTGTGCTGGATTTCTCAGAACACATCTTCCTGACGCTGTTCACCCACTGCTACTGTGCGTGTCTGTCTGTTGATGTGACTGCAGCAGCTCAAACTTGTCTCCTGTTGAAAGTTGTATGCATATGTTTCAAGGTCTGACCTAGTTAGCTTGGTGTTGCAAAGCGTTACAGAAAAGCACCAGGGGAGTCATTCAGACACGATACCAACACATTCACTTGCTGCCACAGATTAATGGAAAGCGGCGCAGCTCTAAATTTGTATGCTTGAAGCTGTGGACTTGTGATGAGACCCGGATATATGATTGTAACCACACAACTTCAGTCTCTGGTCATGAGTGATGTATCCTGAAAGAAGACATAGCAGCTGTAGAACTGCTGACTTGCAGCGTTTAGTAGTTCAGTTCTTCCCATGTTTCTTTTGGTCGATGTGAGAATAATTAATTGGAGGCTGGAGGGTAGTAGGTAGTGGAGAGAGTAAACTATGTCTGGAATCTGTCACCACGCTCAGGCTCCAGAGATAAGGATAAAAATTTAGCTTATCTCCTTCGTCTGTGATTGGGTGTCTGTCAGGCATGTCTAATCAGATCATTATCCTGATTGATGAGTAGGCTTTCATGACTGTGGTGTTGGCACAACAGTGCTGATCATTTGTAACATTTTTATAATGTATAAATATTTTTACTGTCAAAAAAAAAAATCGCATTTTGTTGAATTGTTTCATGTTTCTGTTGTCAACTATTTCAGCTTTTGTCGTCAAATAAATCATTAATAACACGGTCTATCTTCAAAAACATAGTTTTACTTTTCTCACTGCACACAGTGCATCCATATTAGCGGCTCTTAATGCTAAGGCTGCTCAGTGCAGGACAGTGATGGTGATGCAAATGATGGCCTGACAATAACCTGTAGTAACATCTTTTTAAAAGCTAGAATTTTAGAAGTAATGAACAGGCTGTTAAATACTGAACTGGAAGTTCAGGTGCCTGTGATTGAGGAGATATTTTATATGTAGAGATACGATTCTAATTTTCTTAGTTGATTACATTAAAAGAAAAGAAAAAAAGAAAGTTCAATCTGCCTATACTAATGAGTGCTACGCTCTTATTAAGGAGCATAAAGCTTTTATTAAGGAGTATAATCAAACACAATGCAAAATCTTTCTCCTTTAAAAAAAAAAGAAAGAAAAAAGCATTCACCATTTATAATCTCTACATTTTCACCCGAACTGCAGAAGGTGCTGGACTTTTTCCACTTTCACTTGAAATCCAAAAAAATACTTGGATAGAGCTACTTGTTCAAACTCTAACCTAAAAGCAATTATAGTGCATCTTCATTTATTATTTTCTCATTTAGAAATAATTGCATTAGAGAACAAGGCGGGATTTTCTTTTTTACCTCACAAATCTTGAACCCAAAAATAAAGGATCACTTGGGATGTATGTTTTTCACTGATGACTATTTTTTTTTCTTTTTTGCCTGACCCAGTGAATTGTCACAGATGATGCTGTTTTGGAGCTTGCTTTATTTTCTGCTGTTTTTCTTATTAACCTTTATTAACTTTATAACATTGGACAGTTTCTACAGAATTATGCTGTTTTTAGTATTTAATTAGGTCTTCTCAAATGCTATAGTTGTTTCTGC
>JBAMYA010044247.1:0-12623 GCA_037176975.1 Arrhamphus sclerolepis
ACACACATATATGTATATGTGTGTGTATAAAGAAAATGTGAAAATAGCACTATGTGAGGCGCAGTACCACTGGTTGAATGGCAACTGCAAACAGGAAACAATGACAGCGCCGGCTGACATGCAGGGAGAACCCGCCATCCAGCAGCACACACATGTACTTCCTGGTCTCTCCTCTTCCCTCAGGCTGTGTTTTCATGAATGGAACTGAACGGTGGACACTCATTCGCTGAGAATTCAACAAATCAGAGCTGAGACTGGGAGGGGCTTCAGGCCATTCACAAACTTCCTCACTAGCCACTCTCTCTCTCTCTCTCTCTCATATCGCTCATAAATAAATAAAAAAAAAAACCACACAGTTATTGTTTTTTTCTTTTCTTTTTTGTTCATACTGTGTTCCTCTGTCACAGAATGTTTTAACCATTAAACCACAGCTTTAAATATTCAAAGAGAGTATGCAAAGAGCTTTTTCTCTAGAACAGAGAACCAGTAAAAATGATGCAACCAGCTGTGCATGGATGGTTTTCCTCTGATCACTTGCTAAGTTTTACTCCAGTTTGGGAAGAAGCAACTGGCTTTTCTGAAGTATTTCTTTTGGGCAACTGCAGAGATCAGTATTTCTGTTTAATACTGTAGAAGTTAAATCTCTCTCTCTCTCTCTCACTCACACAAACACACACGCACACACACACATATTGTTTTTATCTGATAGTCTATGCAAAAGCCTGATCTTTCACCAATTATCAGTGAGTTAACAGGAACTTGAATACAATTCTGCCTTCACTGCTGAGTCAAAGAAAATGAGCGCATGGGCAGACATAACTGACATTCAAAGCACCGATGATAAAAACTTATTTTTCATGCATCCAAGAAAGCAGCTAAATAACTGGCATGAAAGCTTTATCGCAAGCTGCTGCCGTCACCTGCATTCAGTATGTAAACTATCTTTGCAGTTTCATGTTGAACAAAATCTCTCTGCATTCATTACCGCACCTCTTCCCAACTGTAGACACTGCGTGTTATCTGTGGTGGCCACCACACATTGGCCCTGTCCAGCTGGATAAGCTCTGCGCTGATAAAGAATTTCTGCCTAACTGAGGTGGGACAGCAACTAAAACATGATAAGACTAACTTAAAGGTCCACTTGTACTGTCATTGGGCCTAAATGTTTTCTCTTGTAGTTTGAACAATGCACTTATTAAATATTTTCCAGCGACCTGCTTTAAGTATGAGTCATCATCACCATTAAATTCACACGTGTTGTTAGAAATACACTCCCCTTTTATTGTCAAAGGAAAAGCTCAATAAACCCTGGATCATGCACTGCCCATGTTTGCAGTAGATTCAACTGTTAAAAAGATCTCAGTCAGTCAAACCTATTTACCTTTTTAGAGAGTCCTTTAATGAAAGTAAGTACATTTGATGAGTATGATACGCACTTACTGGGCAAAAAGTACAACGTTAAAAGCAGACTGAGATGTTTTAGCATTGCTTTTATTGTAAAAAAAAGAAAGTATAAATAGAGTTTAAATATTTGTGTTGAAATTGATGTTAAATGTTCCCATTGGACATTTACTGATGTAGTAGTTGTTCTTTTTCTTTTTTACACTGTTACCATTTTGTTGTGAAGGATCTCTGCATCTGCAGATGAAATCCTTATTGTATGATGATTCAGAGAAGCTGAATAAATCCTGTTTAGTTTTTAATCTTGCTGATACACAAAGTTTGCATTTTCGGAGACTCAGTCGTGCTTACAAAACGCACTTAAAGATGAACAGAAACAAATGGCAGCACGGAGGTCAGGGCTGTGTCACAGAGGTGCTCATCAAAGTTCTCACTTCCACGGAGCCTTTTGGCGCTAACCAGAGCACCACCACCTCCACCAAAGAAGGGCTTTCCCAGCCCCCACCCTCTATGTGGCCCCCTACTGTTCTTGCAGAGTGGGGAAGACCTTTCTGCAGGGGTCCATTCTACTCCACTATAGGGCATCTAGTTGCCCCCTTTTCAAAGGGAAAGTGACCATTACATTGTTCCTTGAAAGATGTGAGAAACATTAAAAGTGACAGAAACAGTCTATTATGAAAAGAAAGAAAAACCAAGGCCTGTAAGACAAGTTTAAATATGTCCTCTCTCACTTCAACACAGCTCATCTGTCTTGATGGAAGCAGTTGTGGTGTGTGCCTTTGGGGAAAAAAGACAGAAGAAAAGACAGTGAGTAGAGGACACTGCCCTAAAATCAGGTGTGATGCATGAGCCTCAGCTCTTCTCCCAAAGTGAAGGAGCAGACTGAGAAAATCTGTGAAAAGCAGTCTCAAAGTTCTGGACCCTTAGTTATCTGTCTGCTGCATCTGCGCTAGAGCTGGTGAACTGACCTGAGACAAGCGGCACTACAAGATGGATGTGTCAGAGATTATCTGCAGGGTAACTGTGTTCTGTGGTGAGTCAAGGGTCATGAGAGCAGACACAGGAGACATTAGCAGATGTCTGAGTTATGTGACAGTTGTTGACTTGTCTCCATCAAACACCAGCGGTTGAAGTTTCAGACTTCTGAAGACTTCTCAAAGCAACATAAATTAAATAAAATAACTAACCAATGTGGCTAAAAACATTTATGTATACATACTTATGCTGCTGAAATATTTGTGATGACAAGCTAACTGCTAGCAACTATACTCTATGGAAAAGCAGCCTGAATACTAAAAGGAAAAGACGGGAATTGTAGCGTCGGTTGCATTTAAAAGCTTGAGCCTGCTTGTTTGTGAGTGACGCATCACTGCTGTGAACAGACACAGACATGCAGTCATACCACTTCCTGTACATACATTGTCACCAACAGGACACTGACGCAAAGCCACATTTTCAGAACGAATAAAATGCTTGTAGAAAAGAGCTGGTGTGATATTCTGCACGAGCAAAGCCACCGTTTTGATTAAAGTGCTGTGTTTTAAATGCTGCTTCTATTTAGCACTTTCTCTTTATTATCTCTCTATCTCTTTATTATTGCTTTTTCAGCCACATTTGCAGGCTTCACCATCCAGATACCAACCAAGTCTAACGGCTCCATCACTCCTCCTCTCTCCTCTGAAGCTCCTTCTCGTTCAGGCTCTATATTGTCAAGTTTCTGGTGTTGTCTCATACATCATCCTTTGTTTCCCAACAGCTGACTCTCTCATCATCCACATCAAAATCCTCTGACCGCCTCATTTCAGGTCACATCTGCTTATATCAATGAAGTGATGCTGCATATTACCTCAAATCTATTTTTGAAAGTGACTGAATTCTTTGTGGTGTTTCTTTGTTTCTTTGTTTGACTTCCTGTTCAGGTAATCTAGTTGTTGTTGAATGATGCAGCTTAAGTAAAAAAATAGACCAGCTGTATATTTTTAGTCGAGCAGAGCACAGACCTGCTTCTTGAACGTATCTGAAACAGCTGAAATGGCAGAAACACGTGTATTTCCGGAAGCAGCTGTGATCAGCTCTGGTGATAGCATCGTTGCTAGAACATGTTAGAACTGCTTCCTCTGAAAAACTATGTTTCTCTACCTTCTAATGTGTAATGCTCATGCATCTGGCCAGAAGTGCCAGGTGTTCTGAACGAGGGCTCCTGAACTAATGGGTTTTATAGAGTAAAGTACCGCATCTCTCCAGCGCTTTGCTGGTCCAAACGCAGTCTCAAGCACTGCCGTGACGGACAGCGGGAAAACTCCTGTTCTCACTTCCTGATGGATAATTCCAAACACACTTGATGACTTGCATGTGGATTAAACCAAGATTTTTGTATCTTTTCCAAGCGTCCAGTAATACAATGTTGCAGTTGTGGAAAGGTTTGACGATAATTATTGTTTGACTTAAAATATTTGGGAACAAAGCTTTTATTTAAACAAGCTTTTAGTTGATGATGTCATTTTTTTATTGCTATATTTATTTTGTTGTCCTATTTTTAAATGCATTTCAATCTTTTTGTGTTTTTATATATTCATTTTGGTCTCACTCTGCATGTTGTTGTAAAAAAACTTTGTGATTTTAATCTGCAAAAAGGACGACAGATAAAACTGGTTGAGAACAATCTAAAAAAAACAATGGATTCTGTTTGGCTGTAAAGCACTTGAGAAGCATCTCTTTTCCTGGTTATCCGTAAAAGAACACAAAACACACAAAAAAAAACAAAATGAAGAAAAAAACACAAGAACTGTCAAAATATCAGAAGTGCATGGAGAAAGAGTTCTTTTTTTTTTTTTTTTTTTAAATCCTTGTTTTTATACAACACATCCCTTTATCTGTGTGAGGAGGCTCTGGGAAGACCCCATCATTGTATACATGCACACACACGTCCACCCACGCACAAACAAACACCACCTAGATGTTCAACGCCAACTGTGGCGCACATACACCCTGGACATTGTGCATTTGGGGAAGTGGTGCTTTAGTCGGGGGGCGTAATGCTCTTCAGGTGTAACTGACACATCAGTTAAAGTAAACACATTCACACCCAGCAGACAGCTGCTCTCAATGTTCAACTTTACCGTGAATGAGCCTCTATCTGAACCAGTCTTCTGGCAGGAATCACATGGTGATTCAGTTAAACTAGTATTTCCACATCAGTGTCGGGGTGACAGGGTCCAGATGGTTTAAAGTCAAACACAAAAACATGCTGATGGTGTGACTCTTATTTTTAATGCTACATCCTTTTTCTTTCTGCTATCTTATAAATGTTAGAACAAAAGCACACATTTTGGGCTTCATGGCTTCGTAGATTCTCAGAGAGCCAAACAGATGCAATTCTGCAGAAAACTAAGGATATAGCTCAATATGGCAACAGAATTATTGAAACTTTCTCAGGAATTGATGCTCAACAAATCTACTAATGCCGTTGCTGCATCCCTGGATGTGCATTCCTTTGGTTTATGAAAGCTTTCTCCCCCAAAGCTTGCTCTCCTAAGCTATCACAGACTTTGTGCCAGGTGAATCTGGTAGTAGTGGAAAGATGTTTGTCTTTGTCCTTATATGTAGTCGTTTCCAGTAAGACCTGCATTCCCTGCCAAAGTCTTTATGGAGATCCTGAAGTGAGACAATGAAGCTGACCTTTAAGAACTGGTAACGTGCTAGCTTTACAGTCCTCGTCAGTGGTATTGGAACCCCAGTATTGTAAGCATTTTCCCACTAAAAACATTTATTTTTTCGTTCTGTCTTTTTTTCATGAGACTCCTTTAATTACTTAAAGTAAGTAAATAAACAAAGAAATAAAAAAAACACATAGATATATAAGGAAACGCTTACATAAAAACAAAAGTATATGCATTGGGCATGCCCACCTCAGTTTATGAGGTATAAACAGCACTGAAGTTTGTGCACTGAGATTTAACGCTTTTTGATTTACACAAACTATCGGTCATCAGAACTTTACATCACACCTGAGAATATTCCCACCAAAGTCTGATTCATGCTCTTGTATAGCAGCTACACACGACCCCAACACTGTCTCTGGTGTTCATACTTTTTGCGTTACTGTTTGCGTTGCTCTGTAATTCCACCACCAACCACTGGAGGCAGTATGGGTTGTTTTTCTGTGGCTTGCAGTGCAGAGTGTCCTCTTGTTTACTTCCTATACGTAGCCCAGACAGAGCAACAGAGCATCCTGCTTACATCTGGACAGAGGGGCATGTAGCTGTAGCCTAAGTCTGTAGGGTTCGTACCTTCGCCATAGCTACGGCAGCTTTGACTCAAAAACATAAAACAGAAACACAAGCACACGAAAACTCCAGTTCAAACCTGCAGATGTTCAAACTGGACCCAGCCAAGGAATCTGGGGAAAGCAGAGCAACACTGAGAGAGAAAAGGTTATAAGAAGCTGGTAGATGGTAGGAAGGACTCAGGAGGACCTTCTCCAAACACGACATCCCTGTTTCAAACCTGGCACTACCCTCAGATAAAAACTGCTTCACCCTCATGACGAGACCTCTGAACAGAAACGGAGCAGCGATGTGCAGGAACAGTGCAGGCGGTCGTGTACGGAGCTCTACATTAGAGAAACTAAAGGACAAAAACGCACAACACAGGAGAGGAGCTCATCGGACCAGGAGTCAGGCTGCATCAAAAGTACTAGGGACACCTCTGAGGACAATAACGTACACACACTGTGGACAGAGACAGATGGTTTGAAAGAAGAGTAAAAGATGCCATATGTCAGGTGTGAAAAAACCCAACAGCATTAAACAGAGGACAATGACTCAGATACCTATCAAACACCTGCAACGCAGCTTTGAATCTTGTACTCACACAGTTCAACAAGCATTTGCAGTTAAGATCAGTGGACAAAAAAAGACTTCACTGATTTATGTTTGACTTCACATCTTCCTCTACCAGTCAGTTTGAGCTGATAGAGCTTTCTGGATGGAAGATGAAACATTTTCAAGAACAAAGAAAGAGTTCCAGTTGCCTTGATTGTTCAGTTATTTAACAGTTGGGTAGCTAACACCTTTTCCTATCAAAAGCTGCAGAGTGACAGGGTGAGAAATGCACCTTCCTGTTCTTTTAGATTTTTCCGTCCAGGACTAGACTCAGTCTTGACCAATGGCGGGTTCACACCGTCGGATTTTTACAGTGAAATTGATTGCTGATTAATTTACCGCATGTTACACTGTCAGACTGAACTTGTGTCGAATCATGGCTAAAACAGGACTAAATCGTCATCACGTCATTAGCAGGTTGCTGCTGATGTACCGACGACTCATAAGTTAGCGTTGTTTGAAAAGAAAATAAATAAATTTTTAAAAAAAAGTTGTTGTTTTTTTCTTTTTTCTTCCCATCTCTCCATTGTATTTGACGCTGTTGTTTCTAGGCTACATGCGTTCCTCATGGCTGGTTAGCCGAGAGAGAAACAAGCTGCTCCACAACCACACTGTTGGAAAAGATGTCGCGAAGCGCAGCTATCTGTTCCTCCTGGGCATATGTGCATGAGTGGAAACGGGTTGAAAACATCACTGAGTGTAACATTTGCACAGATTGTTGTTTATACTGTTGTTAAGATACACATCTTGTGATGGTCACATGATGTGCCGTTGGCAAATAAGAGAAGAATACTCTGTTACCTGGCAGAGATCATTTTATTGTTTCCAAGCAGGTTTGGTTTCATCTGCAGCTGATCAAAATCTTTCTGAGGTCAACAGTTAGCAGAAAATTAGTCGAGCAGCATAGATGTGAGGTATAAGTGCACTAAAACATCGAGAAAATCTGTAAACGTAGCCAGTTCATAGGTGAGCTTGGACAAAGAGTTTCAAAGGTTTTAAGG
Organism: Arrhamphus sclerolepis; assembly: GCA_037176975.1. Classification (NCBI taxonomy): domain Eukaryota; kingdom Metazoa; phylum Chordata; class Actinopteri; order Beloniformes; family Hemiramphidae; genus Arrhamphus; species Arrhamphus sclerolepis. The sequence goes on from JBAMYA010044247.1 coordinate 7,286, forward strand.
CTCCAGGTAACATTTAAATTTTGCTCCCATCTTGCTACCTCTCCCTCTGAGGGCATCATCCTGAATGCAGGTTGTAACTACTCCTGAACAAGAGAAGCATTTGATGGTGGATCCTCTCCCATAACCTATTTGTTGTTTGTTCATTTTCATCATAGGTATACTTCCACTCCTGCAATTTATCCGTTAGAAGCCTGTTTAATGACATGTCTCAGCAGATGAGAGAGAAAGAAAGAATGAAAGAAAGAAGAGCGTTCTTTTGAGTGCAAGTCTGATGGAAACGAAGAAGATGCAGAGGAAGAGGATTAAGGCGGCCATGACGGCCAGTCCAGCAAAGGTCATCCTTTCCTGCTCTGGTCACATTATAAAAAAAAAGACCACAAGACCCCCGGCCAGAGTGAATAGACACAGTTCAAGTGCAGGCACCCTTCCCCATGAGACCATGCACACACACACACACACGTCTTGCCGAGTGTCCAGTCATCACTTTCATGTGCTGACTTGAGTTGTTGGGCAACCTTACAGAGACCGTTCATGGGTGTAATGGGCTCCCTCAGTGAATAAACTGGTTCCTTTCACAGCGCTGTGGCTCCATAGCATGCTGGGAGCGCAGGGCAGATGGAGCTGAAGGGACCACCATGACAGCCTGCTGACTAATGTGCACTCAGAACTACCAGTATGTACAATGGAATCCTAAATAACAGAATTGCAAGCGTCTATATTAACAACCCGTTGATATTAAACAGTGCCAACTCCGTACTACTCTGTTACACTGACTTTTGCATGTTCATTCATCTTGTTATGAACATTGTATTTTTACTTTGTGCACGTTCTGTCTTGAGGTTGGGAAATAATGGCTCAACCAATTAATAGCTCTATCACACAGCAAAATGGCTGCCATGAATGCGACACATTAAAGTGTTAACTCCAGCGTTAACTCTTAATGGATGTAAGCAGCAACACTTGGACGTCTCAAAATCTGCTTCTCTATAATTTTTACTCTTCTAAATCCCATCACAGTTTAACAATCCAACCACAAAATGACACTAACCTTTCACGTATTTCATATGTTTTGTATTGTATTGCCATGTATTGTACATCTCCTCTGTCCTTCCTTCCCACTGTCCTAATTCTCCTCATCTCCTTCTTACCCAGCTGGTCTTCAGCAGGAGGGTCTCCCTAAGAACCAGGTTCTGCTCAAGGTTTCCTTTGCCATCAAGATGAGATTTTACTGAAGACACAGAAACTAGTGATCAATGTAAATTAACTTCTATAAAACTGTGTCTCAGAGAAACACAACCTCAGATGAATAACAACAGAACTTTTTGTTTTACTGTTATTTAATTTGTAAAATTGAAGCTAATAAAGAAAAAAGATGAAACATTTAGTTAACTCACTGCTGCTGAAGATCAGCACCAGTGAGTTAACTAAATGTTTCTAGAAAAGCAGATGGTTACTCATCTGGAGACTTCATGTGTGTGTTTACACAATGCCTGGAGGGAAAGACATCAGTAGCAGCAACCAACCATTAGAAAGTGGTCAGTGATGTCACACTCTCAGTCTGTGACATCACTCACTGTTTTCTAGAGTGGTTTAGAACTCGGTGTGATGGAGGACATCCTGGAGCCACCTCAGTTATTCCACCTTAAAGCAGCTGTTCTCCTCCTCAGTTATTCCACCTTAAAGCAGCTGCCCTCCACCTCGGTTATTCCACCTTAAATCAGCTGCTGTCCACCTCAGTTATTCCACTTTCTGACGTCAGGACTGAATCAAACGTTTCCTCACAAATGTTCTCGTCAGAACTTTAAATGCTCTGACGGACCAGATAATATCAAGTGGTGGTCAGTTTTGGCCCACAGGCCTGGAGTTTGACCTCCTTGATCTAGACTCTGTCTTCACATTTACAATTAAGCAGCTTTTTTTTAAGTGGATCATATTGATAAATCAGAATACAGACCCCCAAAAAGCCCAGAAACGGCCCTGCTGACTGATGAACGTCTTATCGTAATTTAAATCCCTATTTAGATTCAATAACGTGCTAAATGTTTTCTAGTTATTTAGTTTGACTAAGTGGCTAAATCTTTATCCAATAGGAGGCCTGTCCGTCTGCTCTGCTCGCCTCTGATTGGCTGCTGGAGCAGCGAGAGAGAGAGAGAGAGAGAGGAGGTAGAGAGTCAGAGCGGAGACACCGGAGCTGAAGAACGAGAAACTACAGAGAACAGTCCTCCTTCTCTGGTTCCTCTCTGGTTCCTGGTTCCATCCTCTCGGGTTTCTGCTTCGACATGTCGGGCTCCTCTCCCCGGACCTCCAGCCCGCACACCGACCCCCTCTTCTACTTAGACCCGCCTCAGAGCGCTCCTCAGCCGGCCGACTCCCCGCCGCTGCCCGGGGCTCTCCGGAGCGGCGGGGTCAGCGGTGGGCACGCGGACTGCAGGCTGGTGGACGTGCACGGCGCCAGGGTGGCCTCGTTCGCGGTGGACGGCGTGGAGCTGATCTGCCTGCCGCAGGTGTTCGACCTGTTCCTGAAGCACCTGGTGGGGGGGCTGCACACCGTCTACACCAAACTGAAGCGGCTCCACATCAGCCCCGTGGTGTGCACGGTGGAGCAGGTGCGCGTGCTGCGCGGGCTCGGGGCCATCCAGCCCGGAGTGAACCGCTGCAAACTCATCAGCAGAGCCGACTTCGAGACGCTGTACCGGGACTGCGCCACCGCCAGGTGAGCTCGGAAGGGGTGTGAGTGTGTGTGTGGAGTTTGACGACGAGGCACGGCAGCGGGAGCTAAGTCCTTAGGGACCCAGCAGGGATGAGTTTAAGGATTAAAGACAAAAAGAAAGCTAGCTAAACGCATAAAATAAATGAAAACCAACTGAAACTTAACATAGTGTTAGTTTTTGATCCATGAAAATTTAAATTAACCAGATAAATCTTTTAAATTATTTTATTCCGTAGTTTTGTTTTTCTATAGGACGCATAAATAATTTAATAAATATGTTTCAGTCACTACCACAATTAATGAATATTTTACCCTGAATATAATTAATGGCAGATTATTTTAATAAATTGTTTTTTTTTCTGTAAATATTCTCAAACTGGGGAAAATATTTCAGACCTTAGTGATTTTTTAATAAATAAAATAAGTTTAAACACATACATGAACGAACATAAGTAGTAACATCCTTAATGATAAAAAAAATTAAAAACATTATTCCTCTTTTTTTTAATGAAAATTAATTATTTAAACATTTTAAATGGGGAAAAAATTGCTTATCTCCATCATCACACCCCGTGATCAATAATCATGATCAGTGGTCACCAATCATATGCTGTTTTATACAATGAAGAATTCATTTCATCCACTACTTGATGTATTTTTGTTAATTGGACATGTTTAGTTTCATTTTTTTTTAAATGCAAAGTAATGAATCAGAATATTAGAAAGAATAAAAACAGGTACAATCAATCCAGTTAAAATCCATTAATTGAGTCAAAAAAGTTACATATCTAAAGCAATAGCTAATAAAAACCTTTAAAAAGCAAAGATAAGAAGGATGTCCACGTCATCAGTGAAAGCTGCAGCAGAAAATGAAAGTTTAAACTTAAAGGCAGCTTGGACGCATTTAGAGTCGATTAATGCGTTTTCATCGTGAACCTGTCAAGGATAAATAAATGTTCATGGTTAGTACGATGGAACGAGACATCCAGATGAGGCAGCTCTCATCCAGGTCTCTGCAGATCTGGATGAGATAAGACTGGATCTGTGCAGGTGCTGCTTTCTCTGACCTTTTCCTAGAATCAGTTCCTTCCATCTTCTCTGCAGAGATCTTTCATCCACATCATCATGAAGGACAGACATGGAACTTCTCTGATCCATGTTGTTATCACAGCAGTGCTCCACAGTTGTTGAAGGTAGAAAATCAGTTGCTGTTTTAGCTTTATTTGCTAGAAGTGGTCGTTGCTGCCACCTAGTGGATGAAAACAGCATGTCAGTAAATTTATTCTGATAATAGATATTGATCTCTGTCCCGTTCAGTCCAAACACAGATGCATGTTTCAGTTTTTGGTGGGTCTGCTGAGGATACAATGTAGACTGGAGCCAGTACTGGAAGGAAGGAAGATACCATGTAGACTGGAACCGGTATTGGATGGAAGGAAGGTTCTGTTTAGGATACTGTGTAGACCAGAACAAGTATTGGCTGGAAGGAGGGTTCTGCTGAAGCTACCGTGTAGACTGGAACCAGTACTGAATGTAAAGAGGGTACCATGTAGAGTGGAGCCGGTACTTGATGGAAGGAGGGTTCTGTTGAGGCTGCCGTGTAGACTGTAAACAGTACTGGATGGAAGGAGGGTACCATGTAGACTGGAACCAGTACTGGATGGAAGGAGGAGACAATGTGGACTGGAACCAATACTGGATGGAAGGAGGGCTCTGCTGAGGCTACCATGTAGATTGGAATCAGTGTTGGATGGAAGGAGAGTACAGTGTAGACTGGAGCCAGTACTGGATGGAAGGAGGGGTCAATGTAGACTGGAACCAGTACTGGATGTAAGGAGGGGTCAATGTAGACTGGAACCAGTACTGGATGGAAGGAGAGTACAATGTAGACTGGAACCAGTACTGGATGTAAGGAGGGGTCAATGTAGACTGGAACCAGTACTGGATGTAAGGAGGGTACCATATAGACAAGAACCTGTGAAAGGAGGGTTCCACTGAGGGTACAATGTGGACTGGAACTAGTTCTGGGTGGAAGGAAGGTACCATGTAGGGTTTTGATGAGGGTTTTAACTGTTGCCTTGTGCTTCCTCAGAATGGACGTAATTATGATGAACAGGACTGGTCTGTCTTTGACAGGACTGTACTGGTCCATACAGTCTGTACACTTCTGTGCTGGTTCAGCCTTTGACTGATCGCACTGGTCCATACTAGTCTGTCCATACAGATCCGTACTGGTCTGTACTTGTCTGTACTGGACTGTACTGGTGGGTTTTCAGAGATTAATACAATAATAAACTGTACCAACCAGATCATGTGGTTTGTTTGAAACCTGTCAATATGTGCAATGAAGAAACATGATTTATATAAAACTCTTCCTCATCCTCCTGGATGTTTCCATCTTCCAAGCTCAGGTCCTCTACCAGAGACCTTCCTACCTTCTAGAGCTTCTCTGTCTCCTCTTTCAACCCTTGGTACTTCTGGAGCTTCTGGTGTTCTTTTGTCAGTGTTAGTCGCTTGGAATTCCTTCATCTCCATCACCACTGCCTGTCTGTCTATCTATCTATCTATCTGTCTATCTGTCTATCTATCTATCTATCTATCTATCTATCTATCTATCTATCTATCTAT
>JBAMYA010044248.1:0-12622 GCA_037176975.1 Arrhamphus sclerolepis
TGTGTGTGTGTGTGTGTGTGTGTGTGTGTGTGTGTGTGTGTGTGTGTGTGTGTGTGTGTGTGTGCGTGTGCGTGTGTCCTGAATACCCATATGCAAATGTGGACTGAATGAATCCCAGACGTATGTAGATCTACACGCTGAGCATGAGTGAACGGGCTAAGAAGGCGCCCAAGAGCCGAGGAGCATTTATCCGTGCACAGAGTTTACATTCAGCGTGTGCGCTCGTGAGGCAGTGGGAAGAGTGTGTGTTTGCGTGTGTGTGTGCACGTCAGATGGGAAGCAGGGCAGGAGTGTCAGCGCTGCGTGAAGCTGATGTGTCAGATGTCAGAGGGAAGTGTCAGAGTGTTGTCCTAGTGGGGCGTCAAGGCGTCCATCACGCTCTGTTTAGGCGCTAGCTACTGCCGTCACACGGCGAGATCGTAGCCTGCGACGTCTGACTGAGAAGAACTTTTCCTACTAGAAACAATCCTCTGTTTTATCTTGCAAATTGTCAAACAAGCTGAAGGAAGAAAGCAAGAAAGGAGGAAAGGAAAACACCCTCTAAAGCTGTATTATAATGCCACTCTAAAGTGATAATAAGAGTCCAGTGAAACTTCAATAAACATCACTGGGGTGCTCACACCAGTGCTGCAAGTGGACACAGAAGTGGAGACGGCGAAACCAGAGCAGGTAAAATTCTACGAGTTTAAAGGACTCATATTCTGACCTATTACCGTTTCATGGAAACTTGCAGCCTGGTTCTTCATTTTTCTGTGTGCTCCTGTTTAGCATCCCTGCTCCCCGCTCACTCTGCTGGTGTTGGTTACCTTCCCAAACCAATCAGACACTTTACTGCCAGTCACATGACACAGCAACGAAGCAAAGTTTCTCTTTGAAGTCAGTTGCATCTCATGCCAGGTTCGCAACGTATGATTTTTAGTCTCATAAGATTAATTCAAGTCACATTTCATGACGTGACATCAGCAGATAATTAATTTACATCATGTTACACTTGAGCGATTGAACATACGTTGGATTGTGGCGACAGCAGAAAGAAATCAGTGTGTATTTCCGACTGCTGCTAACGTGCTGGTGCACCGATGACTCAAAGCTGGGCGTTGCCATAGTGGTGCTGTGTAAAGAAAATAACTAAAATCAAGATAAAGAAGCGTCCTGTTTCTCTGTTATATTTGGCGCTGTTGTTGCTAGGCTACTGATGTCCATGTTATTTCATGGTGTACTGCTCTTGGTTGGAACCGGGAGGAACTGACAGAGACAGTAGAGGCAGCGACAGGTCGCCACACTCCGAGATGATTCCTCCAAATTTCTGACACTGCTGATATCTGTCTCAGCCCATCTTTGGTGGCAAGACAGTTCAACCCTTTATCTTTGCTCATGTCTCTTTGTGAGATCGATGGATAATTTTTCCCACAATGTCCATCTTTTGTCTAAGACAGTCGAAATCGTAGCGTGTGAAGCCGACATTAGTCAGTTGCATCTGCGGCCGTTTACACTTGGGGATGGATGTGTGAGCTGGGCTGATCTTTGCCTGGAGTTTAGAAGGACAATCTGCAGATGCAAATCATTTGGAAGGAAAAAATAATCACGATTGTGTTGGGATTAAAGAGACTCTCTACTTACTCAAACTGGAAAAAATAACGATGCTGTACCTCCTCTGGTGTGGTGTCCATGATGTCATGCTCTAAGGGGTTGTCACTGGTATACTTAGAATACCTTGTGGGCCAACTATTCTGGGATATCAAGCACAAAATTTGGACCCGTCAAATTTGGAAGAAGGTTGAACACTGGAAGCAGACCAGTGTGGAAAAATTTAAATATACTGTGGGTATACACTCAAACCAAGACATTTATGATAATGCAGGGCTTTGTTCAGGTCAGGACAGCACGGTTCTCCATGCCAGCCTCCTCTTGTGTCATATATTTTCAGCTAAGGCCAGCCTCACGAGAATAGAGAGTTCCCTGGAGACCTCCACTTCCCCCAACCAATGATAGACTGGACCGTACCAGTATGTGACTGGAAATCAGCATCAAACTCAGGATGCCTTCTTTTACACTCTCCTAGTATAAGACAAGTTAACCACAAATGAACAACAACTTATAACTCTTTTCATTCAAATTATCTTTTAAAAAGCAGATGGATGATAAGAAGTGGTCCCGTAGTGATTCCACGAGATTTAAAACAGTAAGTCAGAAGCAGGTGCTGCTCATCATCAGCCCTTCATGAACTGATCAGCAGATGTTCAGATCTCTATAAAATTAAACACTTTTAGCAGTTGGCTTGTCTAGAGCATTTAGGTTTGTGCTAACACAATGCCAAGAAGGACAGACGTCAGCACTGATTTTGGAAAAGCAGTTGCTGATGGGAATCAGTCCGTAAAGGGTTATAAAAACCATTTCCAAACAATTTGGAGTGACACGGTGAGTACTGTGGGAGAGACTTTTCACAAGAGGAAAACATTCAAGATAGTTTTCAGTCTTCCCTGGAAGTGGATGTCCTATCAAATTTACCTCAAGGTTAGACGGTGCAATGCTGAGAGAAACAGGCCTCACTGAGCACGTTAAATGTTAAACTCTGTGACAGCACAGTTAGAAGATCAAAGGAGTCTGGTTTGGACAAATGACTCAGGTCTGCAAAACAACATCTGAACAAACCACAAGATTTCTGGATCAATGTCCAATCGAAAGACAAGATCAAAGTGGATTTTTCTTGACTTAATGCCCAGCGTCATGGCAATTTAGAAACACCTCACCTTACCCTTCATCAAACACAGCAGTGAAAGGTGGTTTTGCAGCTACGTGACATGGACACCCACATCTCTAAGCAGTCATTGAGTTAAACATAAATACTGATCATTAACCTGCAATATTGTTGTATGGCTGAATTCTGTATACCAGTCAAACATGAGTAATGTAGCTGTGAGACAGATGGCCTCACAGTTGCCTTTAAAGTTTGGTCAAAACTGGGTCATGCCACAGGACAATAACCCAAAGCTACCAAATCTACAGCAGAGCGACTGAAAATGTACAGAGCACTTCTGGATTCAGATTCACATTTCCTTATTTGTCACTGTAAAAAAGGACAGCGAAATTTCCATCAGCCCAGACTGCGGAATAAAAGAGCTTTTATTCATGCTTTATATTGTAGCATAATGTGAGGTTACAGCAAATTCAGTACAAGTGCTGCTTTTACAGCAGCAACATTCTTAGACATCAGTTCATACCTGATCATTTCGCATTCACATCCACATCAATACCATCAACCTTGAACTGAACTTGTTCTGCTGGCTCAATAAGACCCGGCCAACTACTGATGCATGGAAACTCCTCTTGTCAAGTATAATTTCATGGTTAAAGGACAATCGCTGGGAACTAATTGCAGAGCGGCGCGCACGTGAAAAATCTGACTGCTGTCATTTGTTTTCATTTGTTCCTCTGATGAAACTTTGCTGTGACGATTACGATGAAAGGTTATGTCTGAGCCCACATCACACTATGCCAGTGGTTTGAAAATCACAATAGAATCTCAACAAACCAGTAACAGACTGGAAACAATAGTAGATATGGGCACAGCAGATATGGTGGGTCAGACCAGTTTAGCAAAAAATTAAATAATAATTGTATTTTTCAAAGCAGTTTAAATCCATCCATCCATCCATCATCCATCAATCCATACATCCATCTACCCACTCACCCATCCACCCACTAATCCATCCATACATCCATCCATTCATCCACCCACCCATCCATTCATCCATCCATCCATTCATTCACCCACTTCCATTTATCTGGGTTTGGGCCATCATAATCAGTTGCCTGGACCACCTCTACTGGCTCCTCTCAATATGAAGAAGCAGGTTCTCTACTCTGAGGCCCTGCTGAATGATTGAACTTCTCATCATATCTCTAAGAGAGACTCCCATCACCAAGTGGAGGAAACTCAGCATGGCTAGCCTTGTGTGTTAGCTCAGCACCCTCCTCACCACAGCACACACGAAAAGAACCTGCATTACTGCAGATACATCTTGGGGTATGGGCCTGTTATCCATGGATATTCAGTCCTTAGACAATCAGAGTGAATGGTTGGTCTGCATTCAGATTCAGTCTGAGCAGGAGCTGGACCGTCAGGGCTGCCTTTGTCATTGGTTCAGTTCAGAACTTTTTATGGACAAGGGGAAAAGGGGTTCTGATTTGAGATGTCACAGCAAAGCCTCCAGGTTTGGATGAAGGTGCTGGCTCCAGTGCAGGGTTTTTGTTCATGAATGCAGGAAGAATGGAACGCCAGATAAAAAGACTTGGAGTCACCCAGTTGCAGTTGTCACTACTGTCTTGTGCAGCACCATTATGTGTCTACAGTTTATGGACATCGTTGTATCAGTTTATGTCAGCCAACATCTGCAACTTCATGAAGGTTTAAACAACCATCACTGTCTGTGGTGGACGGGACAAACATAACATTTAAATTCCATCTAAGGTTCCTGATAACACTTTTATTCTTATCAGGCACCTTTTAAAGAACTTTTATTCTTGGATAACCTCTATTCTTATCAACTCTCTCCAGTGTATACTTAACATATATATTGGCGACCCATATGAGGCTCAAGTCTTTCAAACCTTGAAAACGCATTTGAAGACCTGCTGAAGTGTTTTGCCACCTTTTGTTCTCACAAAGTGTGGAGCCTTCATGTAAAAGCATCTATCTTTGTGAGAATGAGAGGTGTTTGTCCCACTGCACAATTACCTGATTATCCGCTAAGTGAACTGCACAACAGCCTGAGGTCTTAACAGCAAACCCAACATATGTGAGTTTAAAGACTTGCACAATTGTGCAGTGATCCATGGAGTGAGTTTTTTTTTTTTTTTTAACATATGCAGTACGTGTTCTAAAAGGTGTAGTGGAATGTGAGAGTGTGACATATTGCATGTGCTCCCGAGTGTTAAGAGGAGAGGCATGGGTGAGAATGTTACGCTGATTTTATCATCTCTGCAGTGAACAGCTTTGTCTTTAAATTTTAATTCTGAATGATTTAGCACGTTCATATTTAACAGGCTCTCTTTTTCCCTTTAAGCTTAAGCTGACAACTACTACCACGTTAAATATTCCAACACTGAAAGGAATGAGAAGAGAAAGTGGCAGGTGCATTTTAGGAGGTGAAATGTGTGTTCTCTAATCTGAGGATTAGATTAAAGGTCCCACAGTAAGCAATTATAATCCCTGTTCGTATTGATCAAACACCACAATAGAACAGTTTTACTTTGATCACAGCTCAAAAGGTCTCTGCATCTGTTAGATAGTGCTGCTTATAACCTCTACTTTCTGTGAGTTGCAGTGAGCACCATGTCTGTGAACTTTCTACTCGCTCTGCTGTTATTGTTATTGTTACCTTCCTAAACCAACCAGACTATCAGTCACTGACAGTTGGAGGGTGTTTGTTGAATGAACCTAATGTCAGGTTAAACAGTCTCATTAAATTAATGTCAGCCACGTTGGATGATTTGGAATCGGTACATAATTAATTTGCTCCATGTTACACTGTGCGATTCAACATACATCAAATTGTGGCTACAACAGAAGAATCTGAGAGCATTTCAAGCTCTAAACGCAGCATCATCGAGTCATTGGTGTAACTGTGTCACCACGTCAGTAGCAGGTTGCTGCTAATGCGCTAATGCACTGATGAAATGAATGTTAGCATTGTTGTAGAAGTGTTTGTGTGCTTTGAAAAGGAAATAAATAAATAAACAAGAAGAATGTCCTTTGAGTCGCACATTTTCAAGTTTCTGCGTTGTATCTGGTGCTGTTGTTGCTAGGCTACTGTGCTGTGTGCACACGCTGACGTTTACATAGTTTCATGAAACTATCCTATTGGTTGATCTGTGCTTGGACAGTCCAGTCTGTATTTGCAAATTCTGACAGCATGAGCAGAAATTAGCTTTGAAAAAAGTTCCTTCTCAAAAGTAAGCGAATAATCATTTTAAATTGTGATTTCTGTTACGGCCCTTAGGCTTCTCTCTACGCTTATGCAAAACTGAGCTCATTCTTGGACCGTAGTGATTGGCTCCTGTTCATGTGCTCTGCTGCTACACCAACTAAGGACAGTATGCAAATTCCGCTGCTCCGTTACCACCCAAAGACTGGCTCCTCCGGTCCACGACCCGCCTGCGGAGCTGCTGAGTGGAGGGTCAGCACCTGTACCTGGTTCTGCTGGCAGCATAAAAGGACCCGTACCCTCTGGACTGTGAGCGGCTGGTAGTTGTGATACAGCTCACTCCATCGAATCTTTGGACGTGATTATTGTGATCTGGGACTTCAGAACTGATATCGATGTTAGTTGTTTATTGTTCTTCGTTGTTGTTTCGTTTGGTTTTGTACGCCTTTGCCCATTTTGTGATGATTTACATTGCTTTTTCTGTTCATCTTCGCCATTAATAAATGCCTCAAACTCCCTATTCGCCATCTGGGCATATTTTATGTCACGGTCTGAGCCTGGCCGGTAGTAACAATTTCATCATAGAAAAATCTATTATTATTTTTAACATAATCTCGAAGTCCTAGCCTTGTGGTCTCCAGTTCCTGCTACTGGCAAAAACCAGCCAGTAACTAAAATGGGACTCATCTTCCACTTTAAGGCACTATTAATTAATCAACTTAGGGGGCCCCTCTGAACAAAAATCGGAAAAGTTGCTTTGTGTCAGTTTAAAAAATAAAATTAGGCAAAGAAACCAGGGAAGGCGACATGTAGGACATAGCAAAGGCAACGCTACTAAACTTCATTCGAAAGATATAGAGAGAGGTACAGAACGGTTCAGTTTAGTAGGGTATACATTTTTTTGCATGTTTTTCATTGTCAAAAGTTAGTAAAGAACCAAACGGCAACCATCGCACATCCATGTTGTAGCTTATCCAAGAAGTAGCTGTTATTGCAGTTCCACAGCTGACCACTAGGTGCTGGCTCCAAAACAGAGGACGTCCCCATTGACCTCCATGTTAAAAGTGTCTACTTTGGAGCAGAATTAAATATATTTACAGCCTGGAATGAAAATTGTTTGGTTTTTTTTCATCTGTGGTTACATATTATATCCATGACAACATCATGAGGGTGAATTTCTTTGTACCACATCTGATAATTTTATACTAAGCAATCAAATGCACGGACGTCATTTACCATACTTGACTGACAGCTAGCAATTTGCTCTGCCATTGGCTTTGACAGCTTTGCCCCGCCTCTTTGCACATGGCGCTGTGTGGTTGAAGAAAAATGGGCTTCAAAGGTTCATATCTATGGGTCACGTGACTAAATAGTCCCTCCAGTATTTTACAGAGAAAGAATAGAACAGAATATAATACAATAGAATATAACTTTTCTTTGGAATGATACAATTCAACATAAACATGGCGTTTATAGGTATTGGTAATTTTTTTTTGAACTGTTGTATCTTTTAGAACAATAGACCCAACACAATAAATCTAAAAGATCCACATATTAATTCCGCACTATACCACACAATAAAATACATATACACCGTAACCACAACAAGCATTTATATGAACACATGGGGGACCCAAAAGCCCCCCCATCCTTTCCACACTGATGAGCCGCGGAACCATTGAAGTCCACATGGGTGGCCAAATAAGTATGCAGCATTGAAGTCCAATGAAGTCCACATACGCGTGACCAGGCGAGAGGGGGTGCACAAACAAGGGAAGTGCATTGGTCCAAGACTGAGAGCAGGGTGAGAGCGAGTGAGTTATTAATGTGTGCAAGACCAACCACAGAGTGGTCCACAAAAAAAAAAAAAAAAAAAAAAAAATGCAGATATCTGCGTATCCACGTCCAGCCTCACCTGTCTTCAAAACTCTTTATTCACTGAAAAGAGCTTGTGTATTAGTTTAGCGGAGGGGTGTTGTACTTTTAAACAGTGTATTTTAAATGATAGTAGAAAGTATATATAAATGTTATACTAATAAATTAACAATGCGACACCCTAGATTGAAGCTTTGTGCTCTTCTCCTACAGAAGGTTCAGAGCCAATAAGATAATATTTGGGCCAGGCCTTGAAATCAAATCTTGTGAAACTGAATATGTAAAGAAGGTTGTGTGAAGTCTCCTGTGGCTCTAAAGGAAGCCATTCAAAATCTTAGTTAAAATAAAGAAATTTAGCAGTGCAGAGTCAGAAAAAGGTGAGTTTTCTACCTCAAGCATGAAACAAATTTTCTACTTTAGACCCACTGTTCATGTTTGATCTGTGTTTTACATGTGAAAGGTGCTGCACAATTAGAGTTTATCACTATTATGTAGAAGATAAAAGAGAATATCGAACCCGTGTGTGTGTGACTGAATGAATGAACAAGGATCTGTGTGTGTTTGTGTGTGTGTGTGTGTATATATATGTCAACTGCCCATTCAGTAATTGTTTTCACAGCATTCAAACCATCCTACGTCCTTGATGAAAGAATCGGGACAGGGTGTTGCCATGGAGACCCAGCTCTGTAACAGTTGCCACAGCGATTAGAAGAAGAGCTGAGCTGAAGTGGTTGTTAGGACGACCATGCAGAGAGTGAGAAAGTGAGGCAGGAAGGTGCCTGGTGAACACGCCGGGAAACAAGTGGAGGGGTTAAGTTGAAAACCACGGTGTTTACTCCACTCTGTCAGCGTGGAGCAAATCAAGCACAGTCCCCCTCGCCATGTAAAAGAAAACTACCTCAAACTGAATCGACTCCAGAGAGCAGAAAATTACTGATTCTGTCTAAACCAGAGGATGTCGGATGGATGTCTCTTTATTTGGAAAACAGTCAATAGCAAAATCGTGACACAGAAAAGAAAACTAAAGGATAATTCCTCAACGGGGGCAATTAAATATACTGTTTTGTATTGTAAACAAAACGCACCTGTGACACTTCAGAGATGGTTTCAAAACATCTTTGAACTACTGAACACAGAGTCGGTCAAAATGCAATAAACCAAAGAAAAGAGCTGGGAAGATCTAAAGATACGTTGGCGACATGCATGCAGGTCAGGTGTCCCTCCACCCTCTTGCTGACCTGGAATCTCTGGCTCTTTAGGTCTCGGTTAACCCTTTGTAACTGTTCATCTCTTTAAAAAGCCAAAGAAACACGGCACTCTGCACTCTACTGGGGCATGAAGGATTGATTAGTGGCACATTCTGTCCAGGCATAAGTATGTCACCTCTCCAGGGGAAAGATGGGCCAGTAAACATCCACAGCACTGGTTGTGGTTTCTGAGGCAAATCAACCATAATTGGTTTTCATAGCAAACTAAAATACGGGCAGCAGAATTCACAGCGTAGGTTTGGGTGGAGGTGGCCCGAGCCAGAACGTGTCTGAAAACGGGAATAGCTAGCTGTGTTAGCCTGCCTGATGTGAAACTGTGACATGTGAAACAAAGAAGTCAGGTGGGACACATTAGGTGGGTTTCTATTAGCAGGGATCCAGAAAAAATGTAGGATCCGGGAATCGTAACCCCTCTTCTGTGGCCCTTTCTGTCCCCATTGACATTGATGGACCTGGTAGGATCTAATGGCATCGCAGACTATCACTCCAGGCCACTTGGTGGCAGCTGATTTGAGATATTTTGGATAAAACCCAAGAAAAATTTGATATGCCAATGACATTTCTATAGTCATCCAAACATTGCGATAGTATTTTTTTTTTTTTTTTAACTCAAAGAAGTATAGGGATAATCGGTACCTTAAAGCAATTAAAGTATCTCTCTCTACCTGCATCTACCTGGTAGACAAAGGCAAACATTCAGCTCAGTACTACCCTCTCCTGGATTTACATTGGATTTAACTGCAGTTTCCCTGATTATCACGATCTGAAAGAAAAATAAACCTAACTTAACAGCGGCAGTGCATTTTTGCTGTTTGCCAATTGCCAATGCAAAAAAGAAAACAATGCCGGATGAAGAAAAAAAAAGAAAAGAAACAAACTGTTACACCAAATGATCAACGCTGAAGGAGCTGAGATGGTTGCTGTTTTCCTGCACTGTGATGGTGCAGATGAAAGACAAGAGACGGCTCATAGACACTGAGGTGTCTCAGCAACATGTCCGGTCACCTCTGAATCAACATTTACGGCTCACTTATTGGGGAAAAGTCATGAAGAGTAGCTGTTCATCAAAGATCATAAATGAGGACAAATCCTGTGTTGCATGGCTGAAAGTTTGCACAAATGTCATAACCTCACTTTTAGATAGCTTTCAACAGATGTTGTGGGATCAGGCCCAAAGAAAATGTAGCTTTGAGCCATGTGTGGCGGATATGCAGCCAGTTATACAGTTAAACTCCTGGTCAACTCCATTATTCACTGCCAAAGTAGACCAAAAGAAAACTGCAGATATGGGTCATGTTTGGTCCAAATGACCTTTGCTAACTGAGACATTATGTTATCCCATTTATCTATATGTTATCATTTATCAACACAGAGAGCAGCCGGAGCTGCAGCAGTGGCTCAGAAAAACAATTTATATTGATACTTGAAAACCCTGAAGCCATTCTTACACGGGTCAAAAACCTGCTGAAACCTTCCAAGATTTTGAACATATTGGCGAAATGCTTAATGGGCAAGTCAAAATGACTGCTGGAGTCGCAGGTATTTATCAGCTCTGAATCAGATCGACATTAATGGGAGCACAGCTCCAGGGTGCACACATTAATTTTCAGTAGATGTGCTGTGCCTGAGGCTGCAAGAGAGATTGCAGCTCACTTTTTCTTTACAGAAACACACGTTTACACACATTCACCTACTGTAGCATCACACATGAAGGCTCTTAAACTGTCAGCAGCGATTTGTTGACTCAAAGCTGTCTATAAGACTGCTGGAACTAATTCTCAGTGCAGATTTGGAGCTACTGTAGTTCAGCTATAAATATTGAAACAGTCCAATTATCTCCAGCTACGTTCACATGTTTAAGTTATATAGCGTATAACTTTTGTTACTGTTATGGAACAGAAAATCTTTGGTAAACTGCAGATCCCATTTTAGCTTGTGAATACAACTGTTGCTAATGTGGGAAAAAAACACCCTGAAAGCTTCAGATATGATGTTGCAGTTGCCCAGGTTGACCTCATGATTTGCTCTTCTGGGTTGCCATCTATCCTTTCCTTTTTCGCCTAGCTTATATCATATGATCAAGAGACGCAGCTAAAACAAGCTATGAGAAACAACACAGAGAAAGAACTACAAAGTCTGCTGCCTTTATTGCCATTGGTATCAGCTGTTATGCAGCTATTTTATTTCTTTCATTTTATACGCTACACCTGCCTACATGTTGTTATGGCAGCAATCTGCAGCTGCTTGTGTATTTCCAGCCGGGTTTTGAGCCTGTTTTTACTGTATGTGTATGACCAGTGAGTGAAGAGTTCTGTGATCCACATTTATGGCAGTGTGATGTTGGTGGAGATGTTTCACAACGGAACTGAAACGTTAATGTGGATGGTTTTGTTTTAAAATGAAAACATGATCATGTTGATGAAACCTCAGACTCTTGTTCTCATCAGAGGCTAACTCACAAAATAATGTCTTCCCTTTATGTTATCATAGCTAGCAGCACTGGCGTCATTAGACCTACTTTGGGGTGTCTGAAGCCCCCCACCCCCACCCCACCCCCCCGGCCAAACATCCCCAAACCCCCCTAAAATGATCATTTGTCACAGCTCACAGCTCTAACTTTTCTCTCTGCAATCAGGTGCCGCATCACTCAAGATAAAAAAACATGTCTTTCACACACATCACGCCTCCTTGCCTTCATCATCCAATCACACGCCTGCCTTCATACGCATTCAATGCCTCTCTTACAGCCAGAAACCACAGAACATGGTTTGTATGTTCTACTCAAACACAAGGTTATTTTTCTTGTTTTTTCCAGGTTCCTTAAATGTTGACAATTTCAAGTTCATTTGTTTCAACATGTGTTCCCTCCCCAAACACATGGACATATTCAGATTATCTGACAAGCACAAAACTTTAATCTTTAATTTTTAAAATTTAGATGATAAGGACATTGGTTCACTATGGGTCCACTAATGAAACTATGACAACCATGTTATTTGTTTTTTTTATTTAAGTTATTTCATGCTAATTTCTGGGATTGTCTAAATTCTCAGAAGAAAAATAATCTTAATCCATCTCCAATCTCTCAGAGGAGGCTGACGCTGAGAGTGAATCAGAGGTCAGAGGTCATTAGGCAGGAGCAGTGGAGAGACTTTGTTGCTGAGGTGATGAAGTTATCAATGAAATGTGACTTCATAGGGATCCATTTAGGAGTCAGCGCACTTTCAAACTGAAAATCCAAAATTTACACTAAAATCATTATTTACTTTGAGTGAACTGAGTTATAGAAACTTCACAAAAGACATTGCTATTTTAAAATTATCATCGAGGACATATTTAAATTATTAAAACGTGCTGAAGTTATGAATTCTTCTTTATTTGAGTGTCACCATTGCTTGGCAAAGGAATGTTGTTACACTACGAAAACTAAATCAGAAAATAATAAATAAAATTAAGGTTAAATGCAAGTCTCAGCTGGTGATAAATTGTGTGACATTAATTCCAGTATCTCAGCCATATCAGTGGGTTTAAAAACAGGCTGATGCATATTTG
>JBAMYA010044249.1:0-12622 GCA_037176975.1 Arrhamphus sclerolepis
ACAAAATGCATTGTGCAAAACCTGCCTTGCTGCTGTTGCTACCTCACGAGGTAACACCACAAATCTTTTTCAACACTGATGCACATACACATATAGTGTTTATATGTATGTGCGTATATATATATATATATATATATATATATATTTGTATATTTTATTTATAGACTGTCCTGTTAAGTTCAGACAGTTTTTGATAGGTGCAGTCCATATGTTTACATGTCGTGTTTCATGAAACGTGAAAAGTGAGACATGTTGAAGTGGTAAAGTCATAGATTTGTTTGCTTTATTGTTGTAATTTGCACTTTAAATAAGTCTGATATTGTTTATTATGAAACAGAATGCTTTATTGCTCGTGTTAGTTGAAAAATACATGAGAAGACATTGAAAAAATAATCACATGTTAAATCGCAATCGCAATATTGAGGTAAAAAAGTTGCAATTCGAATATTCTCCAAAATTGTTCAGCCCTACCGACTACCATCATTTCTTAAAAAAAAAAAGTAATGTCTTTTTTTAAAATGTTCTTCAACCCTTTAGTCATCTTTCTCCTCTCCTGTCTGTCCTCCTGGCTGCTTGTCTCAGTCAGCCAGCTGACACACAGACAGCTTTCTTTTTAGCTTGTCTAACGTTAGCCGTCAACTGCCCCGTGCTGCGCTTGTGACTGCAGACAGACGGAGCAGATTAAAATATCGTGCTCTACATGTTAACGTTAATGCATGTTGAACAGGTGTACTGATAAAGTTTTGGCTTTTTACTTGCCAAGGTTTTATTACACTTTACTAAATAGGAGCATTGACAGGAGCATCACTACAACGAGTTCCTTTATTTTTCTTTCCATGATCTGTAATCAGTAGCTACGCAGTTGCAAGACAACAGTAACCTGTTGTTTTACTAGTAGCAGCTTTAGCTAACTTAAATATTTACATTTACAAGCCTCCCCTTGATACACTGATATAACTTACCCACTGTCTTTCAACCACTTTGAAAAAGCTTTTTTTCATCCCCTCAAAATCTTTCTCCTTCTCCCTCCTCCTCTGTTTTGTGTCCCCGACAGCTTTCTCTTCTGCCTCTCCATCTTCACTCCCTGTCTGTCATTAGATGAAACAACACGATTCAAAATGTAAAAAAAATAAATAAATAAATAACGCGCTCCAGCACGTGCTCAATGGCGTGCGCACTGGAACGTCCATATGTGTGTGGGAGGGGGTGAGAGGAGGGGAGGGAGCAGAGGGGCGCCTAACTAGTGATGTACCATTGATCGTATTTTACCCATGTACAAAAATCTGTTAAATACAGAAAATGCCAACTAAAAATGTCTTCCCCCCATCGCTTTGGCGCCCCCTCTAGCGCAGCGCCCCTATGCGCCACATATAGTGCATACCCACTTTTTGCACCACTGAGGACACGTTCACTGAATATTGTTAGAAATGGCGCTTAGCCTACCTTTAAGCCTCCATGGAAAAAATATACATTTTTTATGGTCAATGTAAAATACAAATCTGTCTGAGTGAGCATCAGATCATAAAATACATTTGAGTCGATTGAAAGCTGAAATCCAGCTGTTCTTATTGATTGCAACTATTGAATTAATTTCAGCATAATAAAAACAGCAAAATATCCATTAATTAATTGGCCAGTGATTGGTTTTATTTTCAGTTTGATGTGCTCTGAGCAGGAACTGCCCCGTCAGGAATGAATTACTTCAAAACCAGGCTCAATTAAGGCGCTTAAATGAAATCTGCAATGTGCAAGAATTATAGTTCTTAGAAATCAGTAATTGGTCAAAATGTGACCGAGGAGATCCAACCTTCAGGTAATCGACCAAGTAAACCGCAACTGTAACATCTCAAGTAAAAATGTAAAAGTATAAATTGCTGACAAGTCGAGCCATGTAGCTTCTTCTTTATCTGTGCAGGATGAGGGGCGATGGAGAGTTTGAAGGTGCCTGAGCAAGTCACTATCCCAGCATGCATTACTCACATCAAGTTGAATCAAGATCATCTTGTGAGTTTGAGCTGTAGATGACGAAGGAACACGTCACCAATGGCAACAGTGAAGATGCACTATGCAGGTGTGTATAGAGTATAATGGCAATCTGAAATTAAATTTTGGCCTATTCTTTTAACCTTCTGGGAGTTTTTCCTAACTATATTTCCCAGACAATCAAATGAAACTGAGCATTTCACTGAACTGATTTATAGACAGAAACTGTTAGTAAGATCAAAAGGTGAAGGATTAGAAAACTAAGGCGCCGCCCTCTCAAATGCACCTCACTGTTAAATGACACAACATGAGTCAACTGGGTGGTTACTTCAAGGTGAAAAGCCTCGCCTTCATGAGTCGCAGGTTTGTTCTCAGTTGTTATGTAACTACTTGTGGCACGCAGGACAGTTGGGGGATGACTGTAAAGTGTTGACTGCTGAAACCATCTCAGTGAAGCTGTGTTTGGATTCGTCCAGAATCATTCATCCAGCTGTGCTGCACCAATTAAAATGTTCAAAAGGATCATCATCTGGCCTCTAACACACATGCATTTCTATACACATTTGTGGGTTTGTGTAGGTTGGAAAAGTTCTTGGGGGTTAATTTAAATAATTTCCCCAAGGTTACTCATCAGATGACATTCAGGACAAAAAGCCGCCAAAATTATGAGGAAGAAAACAAGAGAAACACGCCTCGTGCCTGTTTGAACAAGCTGCGGGTGAAACTAATCCAAGCCACCACTCACCGTCTACCTCCATGACAGCATCTTATTCACAAAAATTCACAGAATCGACTTACTTACAAAGTTTGGCCGTGTGCAAATGACAAGTCTAACTCACAAACTTCATCCCAAAATGCAACGGGCCAGTACAGCGAAGGTTGGTCACTCCTGGTTATGTTGCTCTGCGTTTCCGGTGGGATACTACCCACCAACAACGGCCTCTGATCAGTGTGAAGTACGTCGACTGTTGTAAAAATAAGCCCCTTGAGATCATCTGCTTTTTTTAAATGAGCTTGCCTTTAAAATGTGATCAAATTTTCTTTGCTATTGTCATCTTGTGCACGTTCATGACAGAGAGCTGAATTTAAGTGAAGATTTGAAAAAGCTTGGCTGCTTATTTCTCTCGAGTTAAATGACTTAAAATTGGGCTGCATTGGGAACTGGAATACCGATTGAAAAGGACTCTATAAATAAATCTGAGTTGGGTCTTGAAGTTTCAGCCAAATAAAAGTTATATTTATCTGAGGAATCCAGGGCTGTTTGTAGACATCTGCCATCTCGACTTCCCATCGTCTCCAATATCAAACACCCCAAAGCAATGCAGCATTTCAGGTTTTATTGTGTCCCATTCAACATGCTAAACAATGACACATTTAATTCTTTAATTCACCTGCGGATCCTGGATACATGGTCAGAGATGCAGGAGTGGATGTCGCAGTTCTTTCTGTAGACCTCGGCCAACAGCTCGCCGAAGAAACGCGTGTCCAGCTTGGTCGGCTCGGGCACATCCCTCCGCTCATTCCTCACCTCCGTCTGGATGACCCTCTTCGTCACTGGTGGTGGCTTACTCTGTACGACAGTGACCATCTCCTCCTCTTCAATCAACACCATTTCTTCATCCTGTTCCTCCACCTCCTCCACTTCTTCCTGGAAAATCAGAACAGACTGATTGGAATTCTGGCATAAAAACTGGAATTGGATAATGCTTGCATGTAATTTGGTCCAATATAGAAATTCCTTCCCTCAAATTGCCAAACTGTTACCTGAGCAGATAGTTTAGGAAATGAAAATCCAAAGTAATAATCCAGTAAAACTGCATCTTCTCATAAAACAACTGCATTTA
Source organism: Arrhamphus sclerolepis (assembly GCA_037176975.1). Taxonomy (NCBI): domain Eukaryota; kingdom Metazoa; phylum Chordata; class Actinopteri; order Beloniformes; family Hemiramphidae; genus Arrhamphus; species Arrhamphus sclerolepis. Next base: position 3,828 of record JBAMYA010044249.1, read on the forward strand.
TTCACTAAGACAAACACTGAGCAGCAATTCTCAGCTGTACCAACAAGGGGGAAATGTCAGAAAAAACTTGAGAATCACTGATTAAGAATGTTCCTCATGTGCAAAACAGTCTGTGGATATGCATATTTATACTATTACAACAAAGTTGCCCCTGAGAAGCCTGAGTTTCAAACTTCTTATCCTTCCCTTCACGCTTCATTTCCAAACTGCACCTACAGACATTAACAAGCAAACACACCCATCACGTCCTCTTCTGCAAGTAGCAACAGAGTTGAGTCAAACAGTTTCAGCATAACTGGTTGTCTCTAATGCCACATAAGCCACGCTGCAGGTTGTATGAACTCTTCCCACAGAGCAGTTTAAGTCTACAAACGCCGGCCTGTCACAGGTTCAAAATGCCGTGTGTCCGTTTAGCCTCTTTTCATCAATGTTCAGCTCCCGTCATGAACTCTGTGACACACGCTGTTGTCAGAGAACACAACAGTGGAAAAAAAAACCATTTCCTCTAAGTCTTAACTATCTGACATTCGCAGACATTTTGAATTTATCAACCGTTGCTTTTTGACCAACGATTTTGTCCTGCATCAACCTCCGTGTCTTTCCAGGAATACTTAAGTTGCTTTTAATATCATTTCTATGTGCATGAATTTCTTTTTTCCCCCTAACGTTAATCCTGAAAACTGAGAAACTGGTTCATCTCTTGAGCTCCTCCATGTGAAAATAAGGTCATTTAAAGACCCTCAAAGGTTCAGTTTATAATCTCAGGTTTCCCACTGACTGAGCAAAACAGAGAAGAGCAGAGAATGTTGACGTCTTGAATATCCAAACTGTGGCTGCACAGAGCGGTCCAACCAGATTCCACACCAGCCCGCAGCAGATGAGAAGCCAGAATTCCCAAGCCATTTTGTCATTGGATGGCCATGGAAAAAAAATTATACGCTTCATACAAACGAATGTTGGAATGATCTAATATCAGGGTGCAAGGAAAATGTATACGACTGAGACTAAGTTCCAACCTCTTTAAACACTGTGGCCTGTGTTCTTTATAATCTCCACTCAACTTTATATCTTGCTAACCCTAACAAATGAGCTGCTACGAACAGAGCTGAAAAGACGTGGGTTAGAAGGAATCTTTTGTACGGTATCTCTACAGCGTTTTGACCAAAAGACCTCAGGAAAAAAAAAAAATTTTTTAAAAAGATCAGAGAGGTATAATATGTATCCTAATAATAATATACCTTTTACACTTCTGCATCAACGCTACAATGTAGCAACAGCGCAGGCGGGAACTAGCCTGATGTGCACGTCTCTCCAGATGTAACTATGCGTCACATTGACGTGGGCTGCAAGAAATGTGATTGGTAGATTTGTTTTTCTTTTTTTTTTTGAATTTTCTGCCCTGATTTATTCTTCTTATTTTTCAAGTCGGTGGAATTATAGTTTGCTTCAATGTTTTTTGTTTTGTTTTTTAAAAAAAAGAAAACAAAACGACTGATGCTCAACATTCATCAGCTCCAACTCATGTAAAATAAACTTTATTTGCTCTGCTGCCATGTCCAAGCTTCATACAGGAAGTAAACAAAAGTAAACTAGGAACTGTGAATTCGTCAGTGAAGAAAAAACATACACTGCCGCCTAGTGGTTGGTGGTGGAATTACAGAATGACACAGCAACGCCACAGCGCGTAGCTTTGAAACAGAGGTGTAAATCAGCCCAAGTACCAATGTCGCCTCTAATCACATGGGGGAGGAAGAGAAAATGCTCCTGTAGTGAGAGAAAGTGTTAATACAAAATGTGCTGGACCGTCCCGTCATTTCACACAGAATTATTAGCGGCTCTTTTGTCAACAAACCAGTTCTATATTCCTCCATGTGATCAGAAGAGTTACTATTATGTAGAGTGGCTTTAAGCTTTTAATTGTTTTTCTATTATTTGCGAGGTCTCGCTCTGGCCAATCACAGCACGTTCTCCTCAACAGGATGGTTTCTTGCAGATGTTACTGCAAGAAACCGTTTCCCTGAAGCAAATAGTAGATATCTGTCAAATAATGTTTAACTGGTATTTTATTGTGTCACTGTTTATAAAAAAAACTGCTCATTATCCAAAAACTTAAATCTTAAAATGACCTTAAGTTAGAGGTTTTTATTAGCCCTGACAGCCAATGATTGACGGTAAATGTCAAGATTTTACAAACAATGAGTAACACGCAGATGAGGACATCTTTATCAAAACAGAAACTGTTCTCAGAGTTTGAATAAGGGCTTGGCACCAAAGTAAGAAAACCTAACTCCAGGATCTGACAGACAGTGAAGTCTGACCCTGACTGGCTGAGGTCAACCTGGCGTGAGCTTGGAGTTTATGATCCCGCTCGAAAAGGGGCGGAGACATCACGCTAGCAGCTCCAAAGACGAACACTTCTTTTATGTAAAGACAAACTTCAGAGGAGTGCAACCAACGGGACGAGCAGCGTACATGCTTCTGGCATGCCTGTGAACAAGGGTGTGAACCGGGGGGGGGGGGGGTGCCTGCTGGGGTGTGGCTGCTACAGTAACATACCAGTCATTCTTGCAAAGTTTGTACGTGGGGGGTGGTGGGGCAATTGAAAAGCTAGGGTTAGGCTTAGAAGACGCTTGTTATGTCTCTCAGGACACATTTGAAGGTAATTTGAGCACCTATTCATCACTGGCTGATCTTGTTTTGAGGAACATGTATGTTTTGTTGGGAATGACATTGGTGGTGTCGAGTTTCAGGAATCAGCCTCAGACTGTAACACTGAGCTGCAGATGCTCGATTTCAGCGAGGAAAATAACCTCTGTGATGACAGGTTACTGGGTCGGAGTTGCAGCAAAAGTTCTGTTTCTGCTTTGCAGAGACAGTGAGAGAGTCCTGCTCCTGCTGATCTTTATGCAGCTGCAGTACGCAGCTGGAACTGTGAGAATGTGCAGGTAATAGGCCAGTTTGGAACTGGAAATTAAAAAACAAGTTGAACAGAATTTATTTTTACTGATACTGAGGAGGGAAATTAAGACGTGAATATTTAAGAGACATTTGAAGAAAAATTTAAAGGTAGGGTAAGTGATTCTATGTGATTTGTAACATATTAAAACTTTTTTTTTTTTTTTTTTTTACATGCAGCCAGGGCTGCATAAGCTAACCATTTTTGCAATCAAAGATGGGCCAAAACAGATACCAAGCAGTGGCAAAAAGCAGTTAAGAGTTTCCTTCACGTTCATTTACGTATTTGCATTTCCATTGCATTGTTACATTGAACAGAAGAATTTAATCAGGAATAATAATAGACTTCTAAAATCATCTTCATCTACCATCACTATCTGGAGGCTTGTTTTTACCTGTATCGAAACATCAGGGTTTTATTTTATTTTTTTCTCCAAACTCAGAATGCAACACCTTCCTGTTTCCAGTACAAACAACAATCTGGTTTTATCTCACTTCACTGGAGGCTATGAAAGGACCAACGACCAGAAACCAGATATCTTCAGTTTAGCCCCCTGGTCAGTGTACGTGTGTGTGTGTGTGTGTGTGTGTGTGTGTGTGTGTGTGTGTGTGTGTTTGCTGGTGCAGGTCAGCGTGCGAGCCAGGCTCTGATCGAGTAACACAAGAGCTTGTTATTGGAAAGAGGAGTCGCCTTACTACACAACCTCCTTTGTCCAGGTCTCTGCAGGCATCTTTGTGCAGGAAGAGTTTTGTGTGTGAGACTCATCAGGGAAGTCGGACAATTTCATTCCTTATATTTGAAACAGAACTGTATTTATGTTTTTTCCCTTCGTTCTCTTCCCGTTTCCACAGTCTGAAGTACTGGAACTGCTTTACTTTGAACTGTTTGGTGGTTGAAGCAGGTCTGAAGGTTAATACGACTGCTGATAAGAAACAAGAAGCACCATCATGCAGCTCTGAACAAACTCCTGCTTTCATTTGGCTGCAAGTCTCAAGTAGACGTTCTCTAATAGGTGTGTGTACTAGGGTCCCAAACACAGGGGGTCCTGGGCTTTTGTAAATATATATACGTGTTTTTTTAATAAAAATATCTCATTTATAAAGAATTATATAAATATTAAACTCAAATTTGCTGTTTCAGCTCAACAACAGGTCTTAATATGGTTAAAACAACCATCTGTCCGTCTCCATAGACTCTGAATGGGGGATGCCTGGTTTAAATATTGTGTAGTGTCAAATTTTGAGCACTAGGAAGGCAATCTTTTTATGAACAAGATTCATCATCAAACCAAAGATTGTAACCCTGAAGAGTTGAGAAGAAGAAAAAAAAAGCATACATCAGTCTGTGAGACGCATCGTAGGATGAGGGAACGACTTGTAGCAAACATGTCCATCAAGAACACGTCTGTCATCAAAGCATTTTTAGAAAATGCTGCAGCTTTCAAAAGGAAAACTGACAACCCAAGGGGTGCACTTACATAATGATAGAAGAAAAAATAATCAGCATTGTGCTTGTTAAGTTTAGAAAAAGAAACAAAAGGATTTAAAAATCATGTCTACACATATTTGCTTGGCTGAAATTGCACTAAAGTAACACGCCCAGATAACACAGCTGGTCCAATTAATTACTCCGTGTTTATGTTCATTTGGACCCACAATGACCGAGGCATTCCTGCCCCGAGCTTCAACCCAAAACAAAAAAAAAAAAAAGATTAAAACCAGTAGTCTCAGTGATGTGACTATCCCCGCCTCCTGAGACAGTTCGCTTTACTTCATTTGCTTATTTATTTTACTTTTTTTGACCTAACTCAATTAGTCAATGCTCCCACACATAATGGTCACGTTCTCAACCTAATTATCTCCTACAGACTTCCAGTTTCTACCAGAGAAATATGTGATACCTGCATTTTGCACCGTCTCCTTGTCATGTTTGAGTTTTCAGTCCCTCATCCAGCCTTCCGCCGTCGTATCATCACACCCACTACAGCTGGAGAATAAGCTGCTGCACGAACACCAGTCCTTTCACCCAGGATGAACCGGCCTCCCCTCTGTGCCCTGAAGACTTTATCTCTTCTTTTCATTCACAGATTTTGGACACAGTTGGTCCCGTTGAGCTCAGACTCACCAAAACCAATCCAGGTGCCTGTCCCAGTACACGTTTCCCTCCTGTATCTTCTGCAGTGTTTAAAGAGTTTGACCTGGTACCCTTATCACCTCTCAGAAGTGGTCCAACAGTTGAGTCTGGTCTGACCGTACTCTGGACACTATTCCATCTTGTCTGCTCAAATTGGTTTTTAACACAGCGGGAACCCTGTCTCCCTTCGTTTGTTATCAACCATCTTAGCTCAGGATCTGTCCCAACATGCTGTGATCAGTCCCCTGCTCAAGAAATATCATCTTGATCCAAGAGTACTCAGTAAAACAGTGAGGTTTTAGAAAAGATTATTCTCGTCCAGATGTTCTTTTTTCCTGTGCTGCAGTGGTTTAGATCCCACTTAAACAGAAGTTTCTCTGTTGTGAGTGATGACCTGTCCTCCACTTCAGCCCCTTTGACCTTTGCCGTACTACACGGGTCCATTTGGAGGGCCCTTCTTTATTTTCCCTATATATATATACTGGGGTTAGGATCAATAATTTCACACCGTGCCTCCTTACATCTCTACGCAGATGATCTGCAAATCTATCTGCCGGTTCTGCAGATTCACTAGATTCATCAAGTGCATTAGAATCCATCCATGGATGCTTAGAGGACATTAAACTCTCAGAATTTCCTCCGTCTGAATAAGAACGAAACAGAATGCATCATATTTACTCCTACTAAACCATCCAGTAATACAATATCTCCTGCTGTCCCAGATCTTGGCCCTCTGGCCCGTCGCCTCAACCATGTGATCAGAAATCTGGGTGTGACATTTGACAACTGTTTAAAATTTAATAAACAGATCAACTCAGTAGTCAGAGCCAGCTTCTGCCAGCTTCATCTCCTTGCTAAAGTCAAGCCTTTCTTAAGCCATGGTGACCTTGAGAAAACCAGTCATGCTTTGATCAGCTCCCAGCTTGATTATTGTAGCCTTCTGTACTTTGGTATCAACCAAACATTATTAAATCACTTGCAGAACGCTGCTGCTCGTCTGCTAACTAACACCCAGAAACCATATTACACCTCTCCTGCATTCTCTGCACTGGCTCCCAGTTGAGTTCAGAATCCATTTTAAACTTTTATTGTTTGCTTTTATTGTTATTAATGGACTTGCCTAGTCTTATTTATGTGAGATTTCAAAAACATGGGGGTTCGTTGTTTTGCCATCGTTGGTCTGAGACTGTGGAACACGCTGCCTCTGGAGATAAGAACCCTCACCGACCTGCTTCGGTTCAAATCAAAAGACCTACCATACCATACCATTTTTATTCATAGAGCACTTTATACACCCACAGGACCAAAGTGCTGTACACAATCACATAAAACAAATAAGACCAATCATAAAATCAACAAGCAAAAAAGAAAATAAAACAGTAAAATAATCAAATAAAATCCAACAGAGTCAACATCTCAGATTGTGTCGAAGGCCAAAGAAAAGAGATGGGTCTTAAGAAGGGATTTAAAGTCAGGAGGTGAGGGGGCCTGTCTAATGTTTAAAGGAAGGTCGTTCCACAGCTTTGGAGCTGCCACAGAAAAAGCTCGTTCCCCTCTGAGCTTGCGCTTCATCTTTGGCACCCTCAGAAGCAACTGGTCAGCCGACTGGAGGGAACGGGAGGGTGTGTAGGGATGCAGCAGCTCGGACAGGTAAGGCAGGGCAAGGCCGTTAAAAGCTTTAAAAGCAAATAAAAGAATCTTAAAACGAATCCTAAAATGTAAAGACCCACCTATTCACAATGGCATTTGGCAAATAATGGCACTTTCCTGTTTTCTTAGACAATTCAATTATTAATTTTCATGTGCTGGATTACTATTTTTATATTCCATGTTAAGCTTTTGTTTGTTCCTAACTGCTGTGAAGCACTTTGGCCAACCTTGTTTTTTCGTAAATTTGCTATATAAATAAAGATTGGTTGGTTGATTAATTAAATTTATGTGCACAATCAGCTGCGAGGATCTCTTAGTTGTCCTTTGACCAGGATTTGATCAGCTGGAGGACTACATCACTGTGCACTGTAGTACCTAACGTTTTATCAATATATCCTAAAACTGACCCCTTTGATCACTGCAGTACTCGTTTATTTCATGAAACCCATGCACCAGATTTCAAAATCAAACAATCGTAGGTCATAAATAATTTTATATATACTGTACAGGTGTGCCTCCAGCCTGCAGATATCAGAGAAAGACCTATGTTTTTTTTGTTTGTTTTTGGGTTTTTTTGGGGGGGGGCTATGGTTGGTAGATCCTTCTGCTTAAAAAAAAAAAATGAAGCTCCCTGCTTTGTGTTTCCATCAACAGTCAGTTATTCAAAGAATCCTTTTGGCTATGCCACATCACCACACCTTCCCTTCAGTGATCAATCATCCTCGTGGTTAATCCTTCCAGTCGTGTTGGCTTTGTGAAGCTTGTTCTCTGCTTTCAAAGACTTGAAAAGACCAGTGAAAAGGGACTTAATTCAAACTGTGACAACTTGTTGGTTCTGTAATTTTAAGGTCTCGCTGCACAAACAGACCCGAAGATCTGATTAAAGCTGTGATTGTAGACCAAACACATAAAGAGATGATCAGAAGATACAAACCACGTGTTTGTGTTTGCATCTGCAATCTGTGACTAGTTTTCTGTCTGTCCTTAAAGGTCAAAAAAAAAAGAAAAGAAAAAAAGCAGCATCCCTGATGTTAATCACCTTCAGGACTCCATTAGAGAGTTGGGTTTTTGTTTTCCTTTATCCCATTTCACTCCCACAGCCACATACTTCAGTTCGACCCTCCCAACTCCACAAGAAGCTCGGTTTAAATCTAAAACACGTGTGGAGAGATGAGAGACTTCCACAATCTGAGTCAAAAATAGCAAATACGAATGAAAACGCTGTACGAGAGCAACACTGGCCCTCAAAGAAGATTCGGATGTCTTCAACATAAATAAACGCTACAAGGAGGAGTTTGTGTTCTTTAGGAAAACACAAAGGCGTGCAGACGTCTCCTCCAACAGCCCGTATGACTTTATCGTCACCTTCCTCCGGCAGCTTTGAAGATAACTGTTTTCTTCACGCCTGCTGCCTAACAGCCAAAAGCACTTCCATCAAATTCCACAAAATAAGACACAGCGAGTAGAAGAGCAAAAACTATGAGTAATTACAACTTCATTTTCCAAATCCCTTTCAGTTGTCAGAAGATGAAGATTTATTACAAACCAATTCACAAAATATGAATCACAAACTTTGCTGTCTGCCACTAGATTATCTCATACAGTGTAGTTTTATTACACTGTGCACTGAAAGATTTGTTAATGATTTACCAACTTTTTTTTCTCAGTGTTGTCAGGCTGCATAAACTATTTCTTCTTAATATAATGCATTGACCTCTTGAGCCCTGAGCCTGTTTCTTTAAGACTTCTGCTAGAAAATTGCATATCCATAATGAAATGAGTTTAATCTCTGCAGCCATTAGCTTAATTTGAATTGTTTTGATGTCATACTAAAGGGAACCCTTGTGAGATTTGTTAAGATATGTAAATATCAATGTATGTGTTATTGCGCAAGAGTAAATGAAGTACAAAGTACAACTGAAAAAAGTTCAGGCTCGTCTACTAAAAAAAAAAAAAAAAAAAAAAAAAAAACACTTTCAGGATGAGTGTTCGTTTTCAAACGATTCAACAACCCCCCCAAACCTCTCCAAACCCAGATTCCCCATTTTAAACCTTT
>JBAMYA010044250.1:0-12622 GCA_037176975.1 Arrhamphus sclerolepis
ACAGAAAGACCCCTGTGGAGGCTGGAACCAGGAACCTTCTTGCTGTGAGGCAACAGTGCTGACCACCAAGACACCGTACTGCCCGTGATTTTTTAGATAAATGATCAAATTCTGTTTGAAGGAGGGAGTTGAAGTAGAAAGAATCAAATGAAATGTATGCAGTCCACAGTCTAAAGTACAAGTATGTCAAACATGCTACTGTGAAAGCAGTCCATGAATTTTTTTCCTGGGTTTTCTTTTTATAAAATATTGCCTGAAATGCTATTTAAATCACATAGTTTAAAGTTGTTTTCATAATATGTTTTATTGCTATGAGAATATTCTTTAAACCAAAACTGGTAAAATCTTTTAAATATCCTACAAAGACAGACACAGATATTCTCTGAGGTTTACCAGGAGTGTTGCCAAATCTGCACATTGTTCTCACTATATACAGTATTATTTCACTTTAATGGGAACATTTTTCCATATATTGTTCATAAAAGTGTCCTTGACCACAGTATCAGGCATCACTGATAGTTAGAATAAAAAAAAAAAAATGAATGATGGGAGAATGGGACAACATTCCTTTCCTGAAACACCAGAAACTGGTCTCTTCATTTCCCAGATGTCTACAGACAGCTGTTAAATGAAGAGGGGATGCATAATGGTAAACATCACCCTGGTCCAACTAAACAAAAAATAAAATAAATAGATGTGTTGTTGCCATCAAAGTCAAAATGAGCCAATATTTTCTAGTTTCAGTAGCTTATATTGTATGAGTGTACTGGTTAGAGATTTTTATTTATGTTTTGCACAGCATCCCAAGTTTTTGGAATTGGGGTTGTATTAATTTTTGTAGATATAAGTATGTTGTATGCATACTTATATCTAAATATGTAAATAACATTTTTATTTTGGCTTGTGGACTACAGGCTACATTCATTACACTCATTGCTAAAAATCTTTCTTTTTTTTTTTTCTTTTACGTTATATGAAAGTAATTTAATGGTTCCATGTCTCTAAGAATAATAAATGAGTGATGAGGGACTGAATATGAAAATGAATTTATTTGGGCTGTTAGAATCAACAAAATAATTTGTAATTGAGTACATCCGGTTGCCTGTTTTCTTTTTTCTGTTAAAACAACCGATTCTCATCAGTGTCTAAATTTATGCCTCCTAATGTTTCCATCAGGTCCTTACAAAGACTTTTGTTACAGTACAGACATTTATAGTTAAAAAGATATAAAGTGCAGTAATTTAGTAATTAGACAACAAAAAAAATAATAACAATAACAGGAAAAGTATGTAATATGTCTATGGTGTGTATGAGTTGTCAGCACAACCAATCATAATGAACCAGAACGAGATTTCATTCTTTCAAACAAAAACAGCACTTTGCAAATACAATCCCAACAATAATTTAGTTTACAAAAACTACTAAGCAGTTAACAAAAATTAAATAGCAGTAACATGTGGGTCAAGGACCACAGACAGAGGCTGAACAAACTCCAGTTTCCTTTGACATTTGAAGTTACACAAAGAACGATAGATGGTGCTCTCGTGCTATGCTGTCCATCATTAACATTTAAAAATTAATTGCATCACTGTTAAAAGGACTTGAAATTTGAAGTGTCTGGCTTGGAGCTTGACTCAAGACTTGACTATCTCTACTCGAGACTTCTCTCGGGACTTGAAGACAAAGACTTTCGGCTTACTTGAGACCTACAAAACGCTGACTTTGGTCCCGCCTCTGCTTGAAGTTTTGACATCTGGAACTGAGCCGGTCCGCGGTTCAATTCTTGTTGCAGGCGCTCCTCCGGACCAGCAGGGGGCAGCAGCTGCGAGGAGCAGCAGCAAACAGGCTGCAGCGCTCCAACATGTCTGCGCCCTGAAGGATGCCGCTGACAGCGTGAAGACTCGGGACTGTGACAGGTATTTATCAGTATCAGAATAAAACTCTGGCTGCTGTCGTGTCGGGACAGTTAATACGGACCTGTTTGACTTAACAGGGATGTTTAGAGCTGTTTGTTAGTCCTCAGTGAGGCGTCTGTAGCTCTTTGTTGTTCATTATGGATATATAAAGTGTAGCTCGTGGGCGCCATACTATTGTTATTTTATTAGAAGGGTCAATGTTGTTGAGCTATATAACAACCTTTAAATATTCGTTTTAATTGTTCTTATTGGGACTGTTTATTCATACTGGGGCAAGGCCAAAACTGAGGCTCTTATATCCGGTTATCTTGATCAATGGGACCATTAATGTGGATTAATGCTGTAAATCAGTGATTTCTTCTTTGTATTTGTGCAAACATCACTGTACAAAGACATGTCCAGAAGACGTGTCCAAGGCTATGATTTTCTCTCGAAAATAAAGGCCTTGGGTGCCTCTAAATAACATTAAGGTCACTCCAAGGTGAGGACACAAAGGGATGCCCTTTTATAACACATTATAGCTATAGAAGAGAATCTTTTTAAAGAGGTGTTTATGACGTTTAAACACTTTTAACAAGAGGAATGACGTGTTTTTAATCGGTGAGGTAGTGAGTGATTTTCTGATTATTTAATTAGAGGCTTCATTGTTATTTATTTGCTTGTTTATAGAATGTGGAAAGATGGCAAACAAAGTTGGATACTTCACAGGTATTTAAAGTCTCCCAGATGTGAATCAAACTGCAGTTAGCTAACTCACAGGCTAACTGTAGCTGCAGTTAGCCTGTGAGAGAAAAAAATATCTGAATCTGTGTTTGAGTGATTGAGGCTTCTGATATAAAGCGCTTTGAGCTGTTCTTTGTACTAGAAAAATCACTATATAAATGAAATTTATATCAATTTTCACATTGCTATGGAGAAATTCATGGTATTGTTACACATGAAGTTACAAGAAATAGATGCTAATCAGTTGACAATTATATGAGATTTACCTATATAATTTTGTGAAACAATTTGAAGTGGACATGATTTTTTTATTTTATTTTAATCATTTCCATTTTGTCAAGTATGACTAATATCTGGTCTATTTCATTCCAGATAGCACCACAATGCAGTAGCATTAGCTTCACGTCCACCGTGTTTTTGTTGTTGTTTTTCATTTAATTTTTTTATTTCATTTTTAGAAAAAAGCAAAAACAAAACTTGACACATTAATTTTATTTATTTATTTATTTTTAGAGAGAGAGGCTGAATCATTTCTGAAGAACAGTTGCTTCCTGAAGGGACTTTCCAGGAAAAAAACAACAACAGACTGAGATCTCATTTATAAGCCTCATTTATAAAACTGTATGTAGGAACCATATTAAAAGTTCACTTACACACAAAAAAAAATGGCCAAAAAAAACATGCTACACACACCTGCAAGCAGTTTCTCTTTATAAATCATAGATGCCCAGAAGTTCGCACAGGTGGATTTGCTGCATATTCCACCCTCAACACAGCCACATTCAACCATAAATGGTCAATGCGAAGTACCATGTTAATGTTTCTACATATAAATCAATTGCTTTCACACATCATGTGCATGTGCCTGCCTGTCTGCTCTCACCGTGACACTAAATCTGTCAGAACCATGTTTGAGTCACAAATAACTTGTACATTGATCATATGCATGTTTTTACTGTTCATATGGACAAATCCATCTGTACTCGGAGCACTAATAGCAACGTGACTACAGTCCATACATTTGTAAAACTGAACATTGGTGTAAACTGTCTCAGTGTTGTTGTTCTCCTACACTGTTAGGAAACTGGATGTGTTGACTGGTCATGTTAAAAATACCTCCAATTTAACATTATATATTGTTCATCATATCAAACACACTATTTTTGCCAGAAACACGAGAGCGGTCAAAGCGAATGGCATAGCTGTAGTTCAGACAGGTTGGCATGTTTAACACTAGATCAGGTCCAGCACACAATCCAAGATTACTGATCTATTAGCCACCAGGGGCCAGGGAATCTGGGTGGTCCCTTAAAACTCCATCCTGATCCATTAATCCAAGCATCTCCAAACTGCTTATTTACTCAGACTGATTGCTACCCACATTTTCACAATTAATGTGTCAGTCAGTGCTATCCACCGCTATAAAATATAAATTGATTATGGGAGTATGATATGTGAACTACTGTGCTGTTTAATGTGTTTATGGAATAGTAATGGATCACTGCAGGAACACATCTGTGATACTGCAGGCCTGGCTGTTTATCATTATGCAGATCTAAGAGTCTGATATGAACTAAAGTTAAATGTCCGAGACGAAAGTGGCTTCAATGCACCACCACACCATCTGCGTCTCCGTTTTACCCCGTTTCCAAAACGTGTGTGCGCAATGTACAAACTTGGTGTAGAGGCGCTGTGACCACGCTGTTGGGTGACTGGCTGAGCTGCTGCAGGGATGGCTCCATTGAGTGGTGTGTAGCAGTCACTCACTGGGAACACCTGCATTGCTTCTTCAGCCTTGCATAAAAGGGAGAGATATTGTGTTGCACTGGGGGGGAGGGTATTGGGCCCATTCCTCTCCTCACTTGTCTGCCGTGGGTTTTGGTTTATCCTGGTTTGTTGCCTTGGCACGGCTTGGTTCTTTATTCCGACAGGTTTGATTTACTCCATTTCTCTCTTAACCTGGTTATTTTAAAGGTCTGTTTAAAAATAAACATTTATAAACCATGTCCTCGTGTCCTTTTCCCTCTTTTTTTGTCACAACCCCAGAGTCAGGTTGTGTCAGCCAGTCATCCAACAGGGTCGTCACAGCGTGCACATTCTCCCGTCATGTTTTTGTTTTTTATAGATCCTGAACTTTTCTTTGTATATGACTTATGCTACTTTCAGGCCATGTTTTGTACGTGCGCAACATTTGGAGTGCTTTCACACCTTTTGGTCCGGTAAAGTAGTTCGATTGAGCCCAAAAGTTGTGGCAATGTTGCAATTCTCAACTACTTCGGGTCACATTCACACCAGTGTTGTTGCAAACCAACCAAGAACTGTGGGTGTTATATATCCCCCAACTCATGTGGCGGCGCTGTTCACAAAATACCATGTTTTTGGGTGCTGATTGGCGCAGCATGTGAAGAGGGAAAAATCCCAGAAGAAAACATTATGCCGTTTGTGCTTTTTTTATTTCTTAATGATAAACTGTGCTCTCCTGCTAGTGTTTGTGGCTGTATATTATTATCATTGCTTTGTGCAGTAAGCACAAATACTACTGCTGTTCTATTATGAATCTCGCATTCGGCACGAGAACACTCTGTGGCTGTTTCTGGAGCAGAGAAGACGTGTTGCAAAACACTATCACCAGCGTCGCCTCCAAAACAAACTCGTGCGGAGAAATTTTGCGCTTCCAAAAACACACCACGCGGCTTTCTACGGAAGCTTCGGTTGACCAAAAAGTTACATTTGTACCAGAGTTGGGCCGAATCGAGGCCGCGCAGCGTTACACCAACAGCAAACCGAACTGGAGTCCACATGGAACCGCACCTAGACCACCTCAAGAAGGTGGTCTAGGTGCGGTTCTTTTGTCCGGACCAAATTAAACTGGTCTGCTTTCACACCAGCCCAAACAAACCGGACTTGCAGGTGTTCTGGACTCCAGTCCGCTTTAAGCGAACCAAATGGTGTGAAAGCACCCTTACAAATGAGCCACCTGTTCCTTATTATTTCTGGGCCCCATCTGTGAGGTCAGTAGCATCAGGTATCTATGATGTTATATATTGATGATACTCTGTCAGTAATCTGAATGTGAAGCTCAGCAGCTGCTGGAGCTTCTGGCTTCAGTCTTAAGCGCATGCGCTGTCACACTTTTACTGTTTCTACACTGGCCAAGCTACAGTTTCCTCAAACAAATTGATATTTAATGGCCTTGAATATTCGTATGTTGCTTAGAGATAGTTGTATCTTTTTTTGTGTAACATCTGACTATGTTGCCGTGGCACTTTTGCTTTTTGTCCTTGTTTCACATTTCTCATCTATTCTCAACATAAAAAAAAATCTAGTTGTATAAGCCATATCAATGAATGTAGCTCCACACTGCTCCAGGTCATGCAAATAATAAATCAAGGTCTAAAAGCAAAGACATCTTACTAAGAATTGGAAGATAAATGTTGTAGCTGATTACCTCCTTGAATCGCCACCTGAACATGGTGTAGGGAAGTTTGCATGCCCGAATGATCCCAGGAGCTATGTTTTCCGGGTCATTTGCCCCTGGTTGGGGGTTCGGCAGGTGACCCCCAGCTGACGAAACTGGCAATTGAGACATGGAACATTACCCCTGTGGTGGGGAAATAGCATGAGCTTGTGTGTGAGGTTGAGAAGTACCGACTGTATGTAGTCAGGCTCACCTCAACACACAGCATTGGTTCTGGATCCAATCTTCTCGAGAGAGGCTGGACTATATTCTACTCTGGAGTTGCCTGAGGTGAAGGGCGATGGGCTGGAGTGGGCTTACTTATAGCCCCCCCAGCTTGAAGCCTGTTCCGTTGGGCTTTTCCCCAGTAGATGGGAGGGTAGCTTCCCTATGCCTTACATAAGAATGTCCGTAAGTGCACGTGGCACCAGGACACTCCTGGATAGTCGTATCATCAGATCTGTGGCCGTATGTTCTGGACACCCGAGTGGGGAGAGGAGCAGAGCTGTCAACTGATTACAGCCTGGTGGCGGGTTGGACCAACGCGGACGTCAGGGGCAGTACCTAAGGACTGGCGACTGAGGGAGTTGTTTTGGGCATGTTCAAGCGGAAGAAGGTCATGAGGCAGACACAGGACACGCTGGAGAGATTCTGTCTCTCTTCTGGTCTGGGAATGCTTTGGTGTCCTGGAAGAGCTGGAGGAGGTGGCCGGGGAGATGTAGGTCTGGTATGCTCTGCTTAGGATGCTGCCCCTGCGACCCCGATTCCAGATAAGCGGAAGTTCATGTATGGATGGATGGAAGTTGTCGTTGAGCTTCTGATTTACCTCTAAAATGATTTGTGGCACATAAGTCAGGGGTTTTGATGTCTTTTCTGAACCAATACAGGAAAAAAAAACTGCCATCTATGCCTCCACAACTTACAAATCTATCTGCCTGTCTGCAAAATGCATCAAAAAAATAATTTGAAGTTATAAATAACTTTTTCCTCAAGTACCTTCTCAGTTGATGAGTCTTTATTGTTGCTGTTTGTTGCCTTTTCAAGATTTATTCCAAGTTCAGGCAGTTTGTAATGCATTCTGTCTTTGCTATTCAAAAATGACGGGGGAGGGAGAAGTAATTCAAAGGAGCTGTAAAGGAAACAGCCTCCCTTAGATTTGATCACAGGGGAGCAGAAATAATGCAGGCAGGGTGCTTGGCAAAAAGTCATCACTACTCAAGTATAAGATTCTGGATTGAACTGGAGCTGCAGTAATAGACTCATGTGTGCTGCCTCAATAGTTGCCTTTCAGCAAATTAGCACAGAAACAATGTAGAAGACAGCTGAACTTTGTCTGAGGAGCAGTTAGCTCATTTTTGCATGCTAGATGCTCAACGCCTTGCATGACAACAAAATCTCAATGTGGCCAAAAGCATACTTGAACATTGCACATCTCACATGGATTCTTACATTTACTCGTTTGAACAGAAGACATTCCATGGTATTTTCTCATCGATGTCATAACATTTGTTAATTGACCATCATTTACTGGTGTTTACATAAAAGTATCTGTGTAAAAACATACTCTTTGAGCAGAGATGGACAGAGAATCTTGATCAATCACTCTATCAACAAATGCATAACAAAACACAGAAACCTTCAAAACCAATGTTCCTCAATGAAAGATAAAAAAGGAATTTGTATTTTTCTCCTTTTCCAGGAACAAAACATCATTCAATTATTAAAGGAATTGGAAGGAATTGCAGCTAAGGGTGCAAAGCCCAAGCTGAACACCTGTGATCACAGCCATTCATCAATAGCTGATACAGTTAAGTAGCTATATGGGGCAATTGTAAGATGCCTTAAGATAAGATCTTTTCCAACAAAATCAATGTTACAAATGCATGGCTGAGGTTAAAGAGGGTCCAGGTACTGGAATGGTCTGCTGCACTCCTCAACTATCCCCAATAGAGAATGTGAGGAGAATTTTAAAATACTGAAAATTAGTGAACTGCACACAACGGATACTTCCTGGTAGCCTATCTTAATGTCAGAGCGCAAATGTTGAAAACTTCTCAACCCTCTCAACTTGGTTTTGTTTTTTAGAATGTTTTGCAGCCCTGAAATGCAAAACTAGATGCATATTAACAAAGGAGAAGAAACATTATGAAATATTGTAGGGTTATTATGTTTGAAAATGAATAAAATTAAAGTAAATTTAAGAATCACTACATTTTCCTATTTATGAAAGTAGAACCTTTTTTCATATTTGTGGTTGTAATATTAAAAAAAATCATCATCCCCAAACTGCTGGAGTATGACCCAGTCTCTTTATACTTTAGCTTATATTTTATTAATGCCGTCTGATGTCTGAGATTCACAAAATAGGAAAGGCATTTTCGTTTTCTTTATTTTTCCTTTGTTCGTCTTTTAGGTACATTGAATCCCCTGATCCCCACTCCACCCCCACTTCAACTAAGAGAAATGTCTTTACAGAATTACAAAATCCAAAATAACATTGCAGTAAAAATTGGTTTAATTGTCACATCTGTTTTGGATTATTGAATGGATTGTTAAATTTGTTTGGATGAAATGGGCGCACAAACAAACAAAAATAAAGCTGCAGAATGCCCGTGGAGGGAAAAGAATGTATAAATTAATTTAAGAGCTGATCTCCAACACCTAAGATGTAATGGGAACAGCTGGTGTGCATGTGAATGCATCACTGGTGAGGACTCGAGTCCCTGATTTGCCTGACAGAGGATCACTCTGCATCAGTAAATGATGCACCCGAAGAAGCGTCGCTCTTGTGGAGCATCTGACTGGACTGTCAGTGCAACCTCTACACTTGCAGTTTGAATGGTGAGATCTTTTCCTTTTCCATGTGTCGTGGTGGAGCTTGAAATGTTTTGCTAGTGCTTCGTAACACAAGCTTCACATACAAAGCAGTGAGTTTCACAACTTCTGAAGTTGCTCTTGGTCTTTCATCTTTTTTTTTTTTTTAGCAGCATCTCACCAAACATTTGGCAGGAGATGGGAGTATTTGCATGCAACTTAAGTCAAATTATGCCCTTCTACAGTATGTTGTTTAGGGATGTTACTTCTGTCAAGGGTGGATTAAAATAGATGATTTGGCACGTCTGGTGTTGGCTTGTCATACTATTTCCTCTTAACACAGATGCATGAAACAGAAAATATGAGATAAATTCTGCATGAGCAGGTAAATTTAGTAGGTTATGACTGAAGTAAGATTTATTGTCAGGTGAAATGTTATATCCCTTTTGAGCTGATGAATGTTCTCGTAAAAGATCATGTCTAAATATCAAAGCTGAAAATATTGTTTAATCGATTCGTCAACAGGGAGAAAATAATTTTTTATTGATAATCGTTTCAGTTTTTTTCAATGCGCAAAATGAAAACCAAATCCTGACTGTTTTGTAGCATTTTCCCAGTGAAATAAAAAAAAAAAATAAATGTAATACATCACCATTTTAAAACTGGTTTAGTTTATTATGTTTTTCTCCAGTGCATTGTTATTCTACAGTAGAAACGACTCATAATGTGTGCAACAAGGAGTTGAACCTATTACGCTCTGATACGCCACGCTGTGTCTGTGCTTTTACCTTTTTATAGCTAAATGTGAGGGGCAAGTCAACAATTAATAACCTAAGACAGTTTTCATTTCATGTTTCTATTTTCTTCACAGGCAAAGAAATCAAAAGGTTTTAGTGGGTAGTTTTCTGGAAAAATCCTCCGATTTTTGAGAAGCTTTTATAGTCATAACTAAGGTTATGATGAATTTCAGGAGTCTTAAGAGCAAAAGATGGGGTTGTCTGCTTACATTTGGTCAAATAAAGTGAAACAGAAGCCCGATGTGGCCGTCACTTAGCAACTCCTGAGCAGCTGGTTAAGAATCTTGCTAAAGGGCAGCTTGTGAGTACTGGGCAGGGACTGCTCTTATAATACAAAGATGTGAAGGATGAACCGTCACCTATCATCCCTCTCATCTTTACCTCTTATTGTTCACCGATATCGACCAGCATTTACCTTTCATCAGTACCAAGACTGATATATGTATATATATATATATATATATATATATATATAAATGTGTGTGTGTGTGTGTACACTGAAAATATTCATTCTGTCGTCCCATAGCAATGATCAAATGTCTGCCTGCTCAATAAGAACATCAGCTAATTAGTGAATTTAAATTACTGGTACATCTATCAGAATACATGTTTTTAACCTGTCTATACACTGAAAATCTGATTTGAAGAACCTCTTGGTTTCTGCTAATTTAAAGCTAATTAGATCTAACGAAACATCAAGCTCGTTGGTGTAAAAATAAATGCATGACTTTAAGTGAAGAGGTAATAAGGTGTTTGATCCTGAAATGCACAGCTGAGCTCAGAGCCTGCAGAAGTGCGACCTGCAGGCTCAGATGCAAGTTAAACCGTGTTGTGCAAATCTCCTCTTTCAGTGTTGAGGGGTCATTCAGACTCGTCTTGAGTTCTTCGCTTTATTTGACTGGCCTTTAGCACTTGGCATTCAGCAATCAATAGCTCCAGGGCCAGGGTTTGATGGGATGAATACTAATGTAGTGGAACAGCAGTGGCATATGACTGGTTCCCCTATAGGTTTATTGTGACTTTGTCTCTTGACATTATTGAGAGCGTCTTGTGTGGCTCAGCAGATCATCACAGTCCAGTACATTTGTTCTGTTTGTTCACAGCAATAAGCTCATTGATTACAGCTAATCTGTAGCTCCTCGCTCATAACATGGTGCTGTCTAAGATAATGTATCCCAGAGTTCCCATCTGAAAGTTGAGGTCCTCCCCATGGTGTTTATAGTGCTGTTAAGAGATTTTGTGATTTTATTCATACACAGGCACCGGTCATTTCTTATGGCTCTAATAGTTTTCGAACCTTTCTGCAGAGATGAGCAGAAACATGGAAATGTTATCATTTTAATATGCTTCTGCGTTTTTTTCCCTCTATATGTCCAGGGAGTTAAGCTTGTCTCCCTGTACATCTTAAATATGCTTGGTGTCAGGCTTGTGTAGTCGTGACAGAAGCAATCTCAGGCGTCTCAGATGAACTCATTGTGAATTAATTTTTCAGTTAAACCCCTTACATAAAATGCAAAAGGTGAATATAACCACTAGATGGACTGCCAATCTAAGAGTTAAGTAAAAGAGACTGTCAGACTGTTTAGAAAATGAGGATTTTGCTTCTTTGGAATTATAATCTTGGTTTACAAAAAGGGCTCTGACAGGTTTTTATCTGTTTTATAACATGAAAGCAGAAACAAGTCTATCCCATCAGAGTATGACTAAATTGGACCTTCAGGACAGGAAGTATCAAGCAATTGATCATGTGTTTCAGTGCAAACCAAAGAAGTTTGCTAGAATGGCTTTAATCTGTCAAATTAAATCATTCCAATTAGGGCAGCAAACTATCAGCTGTTATCGCAACAAAGAGAGAGACGGCATGAGAGCTAGTCAGAGAAAAAAAAATAGAAAGAAGGACAGCTCAGAAAATAGAAGCTGCTGATATGAATAAATCCTGAGCCAACAGTGGTTACTACAGAAATGTTGGTACAATCCAGCTCTGACCCAATGAGGTGTGCACTTCACAAGACATCTGAAGGTTTCCTCTGAAATAAGGCACCAAGGCTTTAAGTCTTCTAAGTCTTTCAAGTTGTGAAGTGAGGCCTCACACGTGGGGGACTTTTAATTTTCTTTTTTATTCCAGAGTAGTGTACTATAAAATCACATTCCTGTGTTGGCCACGTAGAGATCAAGTCATTCATAAAACCAACAACCTTTCACTAATTCCTTTTATGAGAATATCTCAAAAAGCAGAATTGTCCCAAAATAGCATTTATACAGTGTGAATCTGTGCCTGTGTCTGGCATCGTAAAGCAAACCAAAAGCTCTTTATTGATGCTGAATTAATGACTCATTATCAAATACCAGACAGTAAATCGCTAGGCTGCTTCAACCATCGTTTTAAAAGCCGGTCGATGTACTGCATTTAGACATTGATCAAATATTGGCATTTTATTCACTAAATGGAATCTGAATGCAGCATTTATTCAATAAAATCTTTTTGGCATTTAATCTGTTAAACGGTTTAACCATTATGAATCTTGGCTTCACACGAAACTGAACACATCTGAATATCTGAAGCTTTTATACTACAGGCCCACATGTACCGACTGACTCACACAATCATACAGACCTTCTTAGTTTATCACTAAGTCATCGCTCAAGAACACAAGATTAGGTGTAATGTGGGGTTCTTGCAGGTTGTCTTGCCCAATGATGCCAGTGATCAAGCTGCTGATCGAGTTCTGAACCACAGCAGCTTTAAACTGTAAAAGGAACTATAGGGAAAGCATCTTGTTACCATGGAAATAGGGCTGGGGCGGTTCGAATTTTTTAATACTGTGGTAAAAAAAAAAAAAAAAAAAAAAAAAAAAAAACAAAAAACGACCGGGCTTCTGAGGCCCTTTCACAACAATAACGGCTTCTCTTTGTCC
>JBAMYA010044251.1:0-12622 GCA_037176975.1 Arrhamphus sclerolepis
GGTTTGTTTGGGTAAGTTGAACTGGATAGGTCTGAGGAACCCAGGAAAACTTAATCCTGCTTCGTGATACAGGCCTCAGTTCCATATATATGTATATATTTTTAGCTTTCCATGTACTGTAAACAAAACAAGAAAGGGGTAATGACCATTATTATATACAATCATTCGTAATAACTGATGTGAAATGAGGTTATATTCCACTACACAGCAACTTAAGACAGAAAATGTACATTAATAATGCTGTATGATTGTCATTATAGAGTCATGGACCCCTAGCCTGGTTCTCACCAGACTCTGCATTTCATTTCCCTCCAAAGAGTCTGGTCACTCTTCATTGTCAAAAGTTTACTTCCTGGCGATTTTCTTAAGCGTATAATCATTGGCCTACTGGTAAGTCAATCACTCACGTTTAGCGGTGACGTATGTTATGCGCTAGCACAGCTGTCTCATACTTCTGCTGCAAACACCAGAGAATATTCAATTCATTACTACATCATTTCCAATTAAAAAAATAACTAGAGAGTCATCTTGTTGTGGCTTTAAGTTGCTTATACCGGCGATCTAATCTAAGACAGAGCAAAAAAAGACTCAAGCATATGTGTGTCCACCACCATTTTAGTTTTTATAGGACTCAACAAACTAGAAAATTCTAACTGACGCACCGGCTCTCGGCCATGAAAAAAAGGCAAATCTTCTACACTATCTTTTCCAACTGGGAGGCCATGGAGCAGCGTTTAATTTAAAAACTGTACTTTTGATTTTAAACAAATTTTTGCAATTAATTTCAGTAAATTGCAAGTTAAAAACGGCACGGAAATTTCACTTTTTTGTATCGAAAAAATATTGAATTTTGTGTATCGTTGCAACCCTAGTGTGTGTGTGTGTGTGTGTGTGTGGGTGTGTGTGTGTGTGTAAAATTATTATTATCATTATTATAGTGTGGCACACACCTGTCAATGACTGAAATTTTGTAAATATACATTTAATTTAATGTTAGCTGTAGTTAGTTTTTGTATGTATGTATGTATGTATGGATGGATGGATGGATGGATGGATGGATGGATGGATGGATGGATGGAACAAACATAAAATAGGAGATGTGGGAGCCCACATGTTACCACACTTTACCAGTAACTGTCTACACTCACAAAATAAACAGAATGGAAACGAGGCAGGAAGCGTCGCTGCTGAAGCAGCACTGTGCTACATCCCTGGTGCTCAACCTTAGCTTTAGGTTGTCATTAAAACTGCATGATCTACAGTATGAAAAAACTCACTGTGGTCTTAAAGGATTGGGATTTAATATTTCCCACAATACTCTTTTTTTCTACATGAGGAAGGCCTATGTCAGTACAGTAACTTTATGAAATCTTACTAGATAAAAAAAAAACAACAAGAAGAAAACACACCAGTGTGGATCATTTACAGGTTAATGCATTTCATGCATGGAATTCCTGAGTTGTGAAATAAACAAATTGTGTCAAACTTTGTGATCGTTAATTAAATATGTTATAGATTTTATGTGGATTGCAGGGCAGAAACTTAACTGTGAAAGATTCTTTCTTTGATTTATCAAGTAGTTATTGTTCAGTGGCGCAGCCAGCAGCGTCTACACATGAGACCTGTTTCCTTTTCTTATTTCATTGTAGAAACTTGCATGCAAATCTTCACCGTGCTTTTCAAAGCTTCATTGTATTATTGATTATAAAGAATATTTCCCAGAGTCTATATAAATAAAATATGAAACAGCAGGTATAAAAGGTGCTCAATTTTAAGTACACTGCTCATAAAAATTGAAAGAAAACCTTTTAGCATCAAGTCAATTAAACTTCTAGGATATCGATCTGGTCAGCTGGGTAGCAGAGGGGCCTCAGTTTCAGCTGCTTTGGTGTTAAGGAAATCAACAGCAGGTGCACTACAGGGGCACCTCCCACCCCCCCAAAAAACAGAAATGGTATTACAGGTGGAGGTAACCAACATTTTATCCCTCCTCTTCTTTTTTGACAGTTTTTACTAGCTTTGCATTTGGGGTTATTGTTACCACCGGTAGCATGAGGTGATTCCTGAATCCTCCAGAAGGTGTACAGGCAGTCCAACTCATCCAGGATGCCAGAAGGTTTGCTGTGTCTCCCAACACACTCTCAAGAACACAGAGTGTAAGTACTCTAGGAGAGCTGGACAGCGCTACTGAAGGTCCGGTCGGGTTTCTGCACTTTTGTCCAAGGAGGAACAGAATAAGTACAGCCAGAGCCCTACAGAATTACCTCCAGCAGGCCACTGGTGTGAATGTTTCTGACCAAACAATTGGAATCAGACTTCATGAAGGTGGCCTGAGGGCCTGATACCCTCTAGTGGGCCCTCTACTCACAGACTGACACTGTGGAGCTCAACTGGCAGTTGCCATAGAACACCAGAACTGGCAAGCCCACCTCTGGCACCCTGTGCTTTTCATGGATGAGAGCAGGCTTGCCCTGAGCACGTGTGGAAAATGTGTGTGAGAGGGTCTGGAGGAGATGTGGAGAACTTCATGCTGTCTGTAATATCCCTCAGCATGGTATGGGGAGACATATCCACGAATGGACAGGTGCCAGGATGAAATCTTTGGAGCCACTGTCAGACCCAGCATTGGTGGAGTGGGTCCTGGGAAACCTCCTGGTGCACAACAATGGCTGAAAATATGCAGGCAGGTCCTAAAGGATGAAGGTGTTGATGCCATTGACTGACTCCTACCCTCTTCTGACCTAAATTCAACTGAACTCCCCTGGAACATTCTGTTTCGGTCCACTCGACAGTGCCAAGTTGCACCTGAGACTTTCCAGGAGCTCAGTGATGACATGGTCCAGAATTGGTTGAACATAAAGGATGCCATCTGTCATCTCATTAGGAGCACGGCCCAACATTTACAGGCATGCATACAAGCACGTGGGGGCCAGCCAAACTACTGAGTATCATTTAGAGTTACTGCAACAACATTTTAACCAGTTTTCTTTCACTTTACTGTTGACACTTTTCATTTGACTCCAGCTATATGGAATCTCTTCATTCTTATGGCTCGAGTCGTGCCAGTGGTGATCCGAGTACTGAGGGCTCTAACCTCCAAACTGGGGATAAATACTTGGATATCTTAAAGCCCCTGTGTGTGTGTTTATTTACTTAATTACACAGTCTGAATTTGCTGGTATTTGACTGAATCCACTGCTCCCTCTTTCCTGGCCACTAGCTGCAGCACAAGCCCCAAAACATAACTGATGCATCCCAGTCCTGAGCAGTTGGCCCTCTTTTCTCCTCTCAAGTCTCAACTTAGATTCCACAGCTCCGGTAAACTGCCATTCCTGGATGCAACTGAGGAAATGGCTGCACTGAAATGTTTTGCTATCTTTTTATGACCTCATATTTCTGTCGACATCATTTGTCCTCTTTCTGTGGCAGTGTGAAGTACCTGCTTGATGAATCTAGGATTGCTGACCGACGGGACAGGATTGGTGGAGACAAAGCACAAACATGCCATAACTCTTATCAGGATGTTTAAGCCCAGAGACGTGTAAATGTCCCAGCAGTGCTCAACTTTATTTGGATGTCCAAACTTTCTTTCACTTTCAAGTTGGATATAAGAGAGATGACAAAATGAATTACCTAAACATTTTCTTTATTTATTTTGTTTAATCTTTAAGAGAATTTAAGAATATACAAACGTGCCTTGTAATATCACATTCTGCCAGTACAACTTCAGAAGTCTTTTCCTTTGAATATAAGCCAGTAGTTAACTATAATAATGTAGGCTAAAAATAAAATTTAATGTTTTAATACTCTAGTAGGTTGATGCGTTCCTCATCAGCCTACTAGAGCACTTCGGTCTCAGTCTGCTGGTTTTCTCACGGTTCCCAGAGGCTCCAAGTCCAGAATGGGAGGCAGATTTTTTATTTTTCAACCCCCTTTTCCTGTGAAACCAGTTACCTATCTGGATATGAAACAAGTCTTAAGTCTAAACTTAAAACCTTTATTCTTCAAATAGCCTATGGTTGATTTTTTTTATCTTTTTTTTTTTTTTTTTAAATAAAGCAATACTTGTTTTTAGTAGTTTTACTACACTTGTTCCTTTATGCTATAATTTTTATGTGTGTATGTATTTTATCATTGTTCTCTTGTGCTTACTTTTATTTGTCATCTGTTGCTGTTTTATGTTTTGTTTTATTCTGTAAATCACTTTGAGTTGCACTTGTGTTTTAATGCAAATAAAATTGAACTGAACTGAATTGAATTGAAATGAATTAACTTCCACTAATGAACAGTTCCACAGATGCTAGTATGCGTTGTACAGTACAGCCCTCTGAACAAGGACGGTCAAACATGGAGCTTGATGTCTTCATAACCAGTAGCCTATATCATTACACGCTTATCATTGTCTTTACACATATAGGCTCACAATATAGGCTGTAATTCAAATTCAGAATACGTTATTAATACCCGAAGGGAAATTTAGTATAAATGGGATATAAAATCAGGACACAGCAACTATAAAAAGGTTCAAAAATGCTTTAAAGGAGCCGGGAGGAGTGGAAAGGGTTGTAAAACTCCAAACAATTGGCTTCAAGCCGTATTCAGCCCAGGATTTGGTCAATGCATTTTCACTTCTCCACTTCCCTGTCAGTCATGGTTGGTTAGACATAATAAAGAGCCAAACATCATGTGGCATGATCTCCGTTATACAAAAAAAAAAAAAAAAAAATGAAGGACAGACCATTAGACTACCTTTCTGACATTATCAAACTATTTGAAATTACGTTGATGTGATGATTTAATAAAGCCTTTTGTCTGGCTTATAATGGAATCATAACTATTGAATGCTCTGGCACTTTAAAAGCTACCAAGGTTACTCGGACCAATAAAACACGAAGGGACATCCTAATGGCCTCAGTGAACTACTAAAATCTGTCCCATAATGCTGTAGTTCAACAAAAAGGCCAAGAGTCACCAGCGATAACACCACAATGTAATTGTTAGGCTAAAAATCAACATTACCAAAGGCTCAAAAGCTGCACATGATGACATACCCATGACCATTAGGAGAATGTGAAATTAAATAAATCAGTCAGTGTAATTGCAGTCCGTGTTGTACAAGAGCTGGTGTGTGGGAGCAGGTGCCACTTAATTGACCTACACATGCATAAACTGACTCTGAAAAGAGGGATGAAGTCGCCAATTACACCTAAACCTTCAAGTTATTATAGTTGTAATTGTAATTAGAATAATAATAATTATTATTATCATTATTAATTCATTAATTCAATTAGCAGAAAAAGTCTTGCTGAAGCACAAAGCCTGGTAAAGCAGGTCCCATGCAGAGCACATTTAGTCAATCAAGTCAAGTATTACTGTTAACGTTATCATTTCTGTCTGCACGTGCAGGTTTCCTCAGTGGGTAATGATTCTGCTGGATAGATATTACACTGTTAACATGTACTTTTTTCTATGGTTTTTAAATCTGATAGATTCTAAAATGTTATTTCAAATAAACAATTTATCATTTGATTCATAATATCCATGCATATCCATATTAACCTTATTAATTATTCATCTATCCAGAGGCAAAATGAGCCTAAATGAGTGTCAATATTAACACAATTAGTGAGCAGGGTGACATGTTGCCGAAGATAATTGCTCAAATTTTGTGTTAAAGCTTATCTATATCAGCAAACATTTAGGAAAAAAGACTTCTGGCGGTTGTGACAGTTTTTGAAGACACAGCAACTGAAGTCAAGATAAACCTCAGCTGCATGTTAAACCACAGATGCAAATATGAAGTTGCATGACCATCAAGCAATTAATGACAAGTGCAATCGAGAAATTACATTTCTGTTGTATTACATATGCTTTTGTTTTTTCTTTTGTTTTTAACAGTAAAATTCACTCATGGCAGGATATCATTTGTAAGTTACACTGAAAAAGGATACAGCAGTCTGCAGGGCTGGTTAATGAAGTCAGACCTTTAAAATCTAATGACAAGAGACGATCATCATATTCTGCAACAAATAAATATGTAAGAAGGAAAAATATTCAAACTTCAAAGATGATTTCTTGCTTTTTCTTCTTCTGAATTTTATGGGTTCCAGTGACATAAAATGTAGTGACATTATTCAGATGTTGCTTAAAAACTCGAAATATTATCAAAATCCTACAAATAAAGGCCAGGAGATGACATAAAAGCAGCACATTAAAAACAGCAGCACAAAAGGAAGAAAGGGTGTGAGGTCAGTCACCGTCGTAGCAGGTTCATGAGTCTAACAGCCTCTGGGAAGAAGCTTTCTTTGAGCCTTGATGTGCTGGCTTTGATGCGTCGCAGCCTTCTGGGGGTGGGGGGTGGGGGGGTCCTTCTTAATGTAGGACTCTTTGCCTCTGCACCTGTTGGTGTAAATGTCATCACTGGATGGAAGATCACTCTTTTTTAATAGAAAGGACGTGAAACATAATTTACGAGGATTAAACAATAGAGTTGAGACATTTATAAAGACGATATTCTACTGTGCCTGTTTAAAAAAGTTTGTCTCACTTCTTTGGCTGCTTTTTGCACTTACAGTTGACCAGAGGGATTTTTTTTCCCAACCTAATTTTCTTCTTTTTTTTTCTTAGCTGTTATGACAGGAAAAAGGTTCATTCTGAAAGCGGCATACCAGTAAAAGATCAGAGAGAGATATCTGAGTGCACTTTAATGTTACATTTGCATTCCATTATTATGCAGCCTGCACATTATTACATTTATGTTACAGTTGTGTGCCACTTTCTCAGTGAACAAGAAAGAATTATTATTATTATTATTGTTTTTTAGAAAAATACTATGATATGGTATTACCGCCCATTTTAAAAATATCATCAAAGGTATCATTGTCAGTTGCCAGATGTGCCCAAAGTATTTGCCGTTCACATTGACTGAGATCTGAGGCAGCTGCCAATCAATAGTCAATCAAGTTATTTTGCACACTTCAACAATCATCATGTCACACAGATCTGCATTTGTCGTGACGCGATGTGATCCGGGAAATATTCTGTAGATTTGCTGCTGCAGGTTCTGACTTAATATAAAAAGTTTTTCATCGTTGCTTACCATAAAGAAAGTATATTGCATGGACGTGTATGTGTGTGTGTGTGTGTGTGTTTGTCTCTGCAGACAGACCAGAGGGCTGATGACATTGTTCTGCAGATGAGGTGAGAGCAGCCCATTATGTATCAGTCTGCGTATGCCTCCCTCTGTCAGTGCCCTGATAGGGCTCTTCGCGTCGCAGGGCTGTGTTGGAGCGATGCCACAGATGGTGATGAGCCTGTGTAATCCCCGTAGATTTCCATGGTTTATAAACAGCAAGACAAGCAGCAGGTCCTGCCGATCTGAACAAACACTCCTAAATGAGGACGTGTTTATCAGGCCTGTTTGGGGTGGAGGTTGTAATTATTGCAAGTAAGAGGAAACATGCAAAGAGAAATAGATTTCACAGATCTAAATGGCTGGGGTAAGAGCAGGTGATTTAGCTGGTGTAACCTGCTATGCACTCCCCCCATCCCACCTGCTCTCCACCACCGCCACCACAGTATGAAAGTGCAATATGAAATTTGTCATACTTTATAGTACCTGACTCATAGCTTTCAAAGTGATGCAGGGTGCATTTTCTTTCCCTTGGCTAGGGAAGAAAAAGGAAAAAAAAAACAAAAACTTAAGCAGAGTTGGAAATGGCTCATTGCTGCAGAAGGTACGTCAAAGTAAACAACAGATTTCTTGCTCATAACAGTCAAAACCAAGAGTCTTACTCTGCGTGCATGCATGCACAGAGAGCGTGCATCTGGACACAAAACTGACAACCTTCTCAATGAAATAACCCTTTGCACATGCTGTGTGTGCTTGCCTTCCATCTAAAAAAAAGGATCATCGCATTTGGATGTATTTTTTCACCCTTTTCACGGACGACATTCCTTTTTGTCAGAGAAGTGCTTTTAACAGGCAACAATAGGAGAAAGAGAAATTGGTTTGATCCCTGACATGCTGACATTTCATTTGGAGAAATCAATAAAAAAAAAAATGTAACAGGTAAAAGAGTTCAGGAAATGCATCAAATGAAAGACTTGAAATCAAAGGGTTTTTTAGTAATAGTACTGGAATATTCATCAGATAAATGAAATGTACTGAAGCACCTCACAAATCACAAGACAGCTAATCATGTTTTTTTCTTCTTTTTTTTTCATTCTTTTGATACTGAGGTTTGTAATACCAGAGGGAAATTATTATAATCTCCAAAATTAATTTTGTTTTCTGGTGATTTAACATAATAAAATCTGAAAATTACAAGTTGGGACATGTATTTGATGGGCGTAGTCTGCAGCATTTAAAATCTGCTCATTGTTTTTGTTTTTTGTTTTTTTCTTATTAAGTAGCCGACGCTTTTTGTTTTTGTGGTTCACCTTGTTTTACATGAACTGGAGAGCCATCTAAAATTAGCAGCGCAGCTTGAAAAAACAGCAGGTAGTGCACCACGCTAATAGACTCTGGAGGTGAATTGGCCATCAGCTGAAAAGGCTCATTCACCTCTAAACCAGATGTCTTTGTGAAAGTGGAAAAAGTGAAATCGTAAATGGAACACTGGGAGATATATTGGAGAGATTAAAGTCACCGTGCAACAGGGCCAAAGAAAAATATAAATTTCTTTAGTACATCTAATATATTTGGCATTAAAATATAATTTATATGGAGATTAGAGCTAGGAGGTGAATTTTTAAGTTCATCGTCTAAATCTAAGTCATGGCGCTCTCTTGTCGTTTTCAGTGGGGTTAGTGCTGGAGGAACACCACCTTTTCCTGTGAGTGGGGCCACTGCTTCCTCCAATGTGGACCTGGCACGACGCGTGTCACGTCTGCAAAAGGCACGAGCCAACAAGCCGATCATGCGTTCGTCTGACATTCTAGCTGAGCAAGGTCCTCCACAGAGCAACCCGTACAAAAATTTGAACCACCTAAAACGTAAGTGGACTTTCAAATTTCAAATTTAAAGAAATACTGGAACATCAGCAGACTGACAAACTGTCGGCGAGGTAGTTTCCTTAACCAAAAACATCATTAGAAAACTCTGGATTCTCATGGAGCATCTATTAGCCTGAATGTGCTTCCTTACATACCATCACTTATTTATATCAGTTTATTTTACTTTGATGTGAGCAAAGCTTGTAATTGCGTGTACCTCAGTCATCATGTTTCCTTGATGAAATTTTCATTTGTTTATGAATTATGTATTAGTTATGCATAATGCAGTGATGGATTTCACTTTTTCTTCAAAACAAGACTTTCGAAAGTTCTTTTTTTTACTTTCGGTTGGTAACTACTAAAATGCCTGAATGCATGTGTTTAGCAACGCCAAGGTAACCCTTTTTTTTTTCTTCAAAAATATTCATGATTTAAGAATTTAATAGATAGTATAGGTAATGTGATTTAAAAACACTGCTGATCAGCTTCCAATAAGCAGAGCTCACTTAAACGTGTTGACTACAGTCTATCTCTACACAAACATGCATCGCTCTCTTTGGGTTGAGATGTTTTACAGCAGTCCTTTAGCGGTTTGCAAAGAGTGCAATAGTGATTTTGTTGGAGCCTGAGGCAAGCAGCAGAGTTTTTAACACACTTGAGTGGACGCCAGCCGTCAGCGACGGTAGGAAGTGGTGCAGGGGCCTACTGAAGAACAGGTACTGGATTGTGCCACGGGACGTAATAAGGTTATATTTTGAATTTGACAACATACAATCCCCCTTTTCCAAGGCGCTCACACAGTCTGCCTCAGTATGACTATGTTACTTGCAGAGAAATAAATCTACGCTTAAATGATGCTCATTTCACACAACAAGATTTGATCATTATGAGGAGACCCTATTACAAGGGATTTGAGTTGGAAAAAAAAAAAAAGAATAGAAAAGAATGAAAGCTTGACAGCAAACAGAACTTGTTACTCCTGCTGAGAACATAATTTCTTTCCCTTGCATAAGAATGCTCAGGAGAACAATAATAAAGAAAGAAAAAATAATAAGAAGCTAAACCTTTTTTCATGTTTCACGGCAGATTTATCTGTCAGAGGACTTTCTAGTAAATCTCAGCTTGAAAAAAAAATATTAAGCATTGTGAGGATAAGTAATGCGGTAGTTTGTTGTGTCTTTGCTATATCTTTGAACGCTAATTATAGTTTTTCAAGAGTGAGCTCAAATTCATGGCAAGGTATAAATTTTAACCATACAGAAAAACTTATTACCACTTCTGCTTTGGAAGGCTGCCACACTTCTGCGTCCTTGTATTACATGTGTGTGTCTCTGTGTGTGTGTGTGTGTGTGTGTGTCTGCACAAAAATAAAGAATAGCGCCAGAAATGGAAAGAATTTGAGAGGGAGAAAATGATGTCAACACCAAGATTTACTCAGTGGGGAGAGGATGTAGAGGCAGAAGCTGGCACGTTTGGAAGATTGGCAGCAGGGAACAGATGGTCAGGAGGAGAAAGGAAACATGACCAGGATATGTAGTTATGCAAAGATAAGCAAAGGAGGTGCTGAGAGTGCCGATGAGCTCTGAGACACTGGCATCATAACTCATTTGTATAGCTTGGCTATCCAAGTATCCAAACTTTTGGTGAAGCGTGAGACTGCAAAATAAGTTATGCAGCGCTGCCACAAGTTGACATGTCGTCATAATGAATGTGCCTTTTTCCCCTCCAGATGTGGCACATTTTCTGTCTTTTATAGTCTGAGTTGTTTTGGCATAAAGTGAATGATGTTTTTATAATATGTTGTATCATATATATATGGATTAGTGATATATTTTGAATTGAATAATTAGAGGTAATACAGTTATAAATTTCACATGTCTAGAAAAAGTCACCTGAGAACTTGTTACAGCAGCAAAATGTTAATGTTCTTTGTGTAATAACATGATGACATTTAATTTTTCTTCACATCTTCTAAAATCAGAACAGTTTGAGCTTTAATCTTAGGTCCAAAGCAAACACTAATTAGCTAGATACTAACAACACTTTTCTTTTTTTTCCAGTGTAACAAAACCATAAATGGCAGTAACATTGATCGACCTGTTAGCAGACCTGAGACTGGGGCGGCTTAAAACCTTTGTTAATCTTCTGCAATTCTATAACAAAGTGATTCTGGCCCCGATAATCGCAGAGTGAGAAATCCACCATGGGCACCTAAATCCTGAAATCATCCCATTTTCCATGCAGTGGTCTGTGAGAACACCAGCTGCCGTGGGCTATCATGGACGTGAGCCCCAGCACTAAGCACTGCAGTCTGCATAGGGCACTCGGTTTGCTGGTATCGGCATAGATGGGAAGGTTGGAGAGGGGCGCTGGAATATGTGTGTCTACTGGTCCCACGGGACCTGGGTGTGCCCTTGAAAATATCCTTTGTTTGTGATTTTATGAAAAAAAAGGACAGCATTGATTCAGTTGTTCTCGCTCTTCACTCTGAAGCAGCGCTGTAATGATGTAGTAATTGCTGCACAACTCTCCTGGCCCAAAGATGACTCATCTTCCAACGCAACTTTCAGGAGAAAATAAGGTGGAGCTGTGTTGTGTCACCACTTTTATTTAACATCTCATTTGAAGTCAATGAGCCAGACTAAGGTTCAGGAAAGCTAAAGGTGAGCGCTGTGCTATCGTAGGTATCACTATGAGCAGTTCTGCATATGTTGGAATCTTTCACTCTATCAGTCCAAACAGTATCACAAGCAAATGGTAAGTTGCATATGTTTTTTTTTTTTTTTTTTTTTTTTTTTAAATTCTGAGCGTGTGCAGTTCTAACTGATTTTGCTCTGTGAATAGAGGAGCCTATGTGTATACGTAACCATGTCACCATCTGTCGTTACTCTTCGGCATGTGCCTTCAAAACCTTGAGACTTTCTTGATAAACGATGACGTTCGCATGTGACATTTTGTGACATGGCTGATTATGTTGATGAAATATGAAAAATATACATGTTTGACACTGTTTGGATGCTGAGAAGAAGAAGGAGGGTTGTTGGGATGCTGTTACTCCAGCTTCAATCAGCTACAATCCAAGACATCTGACAATCAAAAATAGTTAAGGTTAGAAATAAAAAGAGAATTAAGGATAGAATTGATATACAAAGTTAGACGTTACAAAATACATGAACTTATTAGACGTAAAAAATAAGCAAGCTTAGCACTTATATGTTTTAATGCACAAAGATCATGTTGCAACTTCATGATTTCAAGCCATAAGTTGGGAGATTTTAAAGCGTGTATCTTGAATTTAGCTTAAATAAAGAACACGGTGGCCCTCAAGTCTACTTCAGCTTGAATTAGGCTTGAATAGTAGTTTATTAACAATAAGGAGACTAAATACTAAATATACAACAGTCAAAAGCTTTAGAACAGCCCAATTCTTCCAATTTTCTATTGATTTGAAAAATAAATAAATTCCAGTGAATAGTTTAACATGGTATAAAGATAAGTAGTGAGCTTCCAGAGGTTAACAAGAAAGATAGGGTTACCTAAAAACTGAAAGATAATACATATATTAGAATCATACAAAAAAAAGAGGCTTTTTCAGGGAACAAAGCAAAGCAGCTTTTAACTGCCA
>JBAMYA010044252.1:0-12621 GCA_037176975.1 Arrhamphus sclerolepis
CTTTAAGGTGGAATAACTGAGGTGGAGAGGAGCTGCTTTAAGGTGGAATAACTGAGGTGGAGAGCAGCTGCTTTAAGTTTTACAAAAAAGTATATTAATTTCAAATTACTATATGAAACAAAAACGTGTGTTTCATGCAAATGCCTCAATTTTAGGATGAAAGTTGTAAATTTTGAGAAATTTGAAATTTTAGGGGAAAGAAAATTGCTATTTTCCTCTTTTTATTTAATTTTTTTTACAGCTGAGTCCAGGAGTTACTGGGAAATGTGACTACATAGCTGGTTAAGAAAATAAAGAAGCCCTTTAACCGTAACCATGGCGATCTTGTGGTCCTTTCACGGTAACCATGGTGATGATGTGGCCCAGGATGAAATAGAGTTTGGCACCTCTATGTTGGTCTTCTTGCTGTCCTCAACAGTGTTTGGAGAACTGAAGCTGAGTTCAACTTAGTAGAAAGGTCCCAGGCTGCATGAAGCTGTGTTCATCAAAAAAAAAAAAAAAAAAGAAAAATCAAATAGCTAAATAGTTGTATATTCACAAAGCTGACTTAAAAATTGTCTACATGAAGCCACTGAATCCGCAGAAAAATCTGTACATATTTCAGCCCTTAGGTGGCGCTCTTCCAGCTCTGAACCGGAGGAGAAGATGTGGAACACGTGTAGAATCCTATGCAGTGAAAACAAACAGAAAAAGTTATGGTTATTACCATCATAAAGTTAGCGGCTTGGTTGTTCACATGAAGATGCTCTGGCGGTGTCTTCAGATTTATGCACTCCTGGAAACAGGGTATCCCAGAGTGCATTGCAAACAGTATCATCAAAACAATGTGATTTTGAGCTGTAAAACTGACGGGTTTGTGTTGCTGAAAGGCCAAACTGGAACCAGTTTCATGTAGCCTGGGCCTACAGGGGTGCTTCAATCAGCAGGGGTTCCTGGGAGGCTGAAATGATCTTAAGGTGGACCTCGTTCATCTTCATTTACACTCATGGATCCAGTAGAAACAGCTGACTTCCACTCCACACTACTTGGAGACCATAGCACACTAGTTTCTTAAAATTTGGTAACTGTTAATGAATAAAAAAAAGAAGATGGAGAAAGAGAGTTTGCTGTTTGCTTTTTTGTTTTCTTAATAGCCTGCAATGGTGGCAAAGAACAAGAAAGAGAAACTTGTACTTGAAGAGGATATTGAGAGGCTGAATCAACGCATCTCCTGTCTACAGCATCCTCAGTGATAGCCTTGAAATGTAAATGTACCACATATAAAAAGGATTTTCTTCAGCGGGTCCGTCTAGCAACAACAGCACCAGATACAACGGAGAGATGGGAAGAAGAAAACGTCAAATGCACTTCTTTTTCTTGCTCTTACTTATTTCTCTTTTCGAGGCACAACAACACCACTAATACAATGTTAGCATGTTAGAAGTTACGTGCCAATGATGTGATGAAGGTACGTTAAGATCCTGAAAAACACTCAGATTTCACGATTCCACGTACGTTCAATCACACAGTGGAACATGACAGATGGTTCCCTCAGATGTCCTACAGGAAACAGCTCCTGTGGTCCAAATCCACCTTTTGTGGACCACCTGAATAAGTGCAGCTGCATGTAGGGAGTCCTCGTGCTGCTTCACCAGTCAGTGTACGTCTGACCTCCAAACGTACACAGGGTGCTCTGCACCTCTTCGCTCTTCGCCATCAGGAGGTTCTTCAGGAGATCAAACATCAACACATGATGGTGAGAGCAAAAACTAAAAAGCCATTTCAGTCAATGTCAAAGAAAATGGCTTTATTTGTTTTACCATCAGTTCCTTTGACTGTGTGTTTATCTGATCTGTGAGCGCAGCAGCAAAGACTCTTGGGAGCAGAACAAAGCAAACATCAATGAAAGACAACGTTCAGAGAAGTCAGCTGATGCTCCAGCTCAGAGTGACTGTGATCTGACTCAACTGCTTCTTACTGCTGACATGTGCCTGCAGGTCCTCAGCTCCAACGTAGACGCACCGTCTAAAGCGCACTCCACATTAATAACAGTCCAAATGTTCATCTGAGACCTTAGGAGACCAGTTTCTGGACTTGTGAGATTGGAATGTTGTCCAGTTCTTCTCTGATACACACTTGGTTCTGGCTCTTTCTTTTTCAGATGTATTTTTTGTTCGTTTATAATTCATCAAATGGTTTCTGTATCTGAATGGTCTGGACTGCAGGCAGACTGGTTCAGCAGTCGGGCTCTTCTGCTACGGAGTCACGCTGCTGGATGGATGCAGCAGATGCTTTGATCCTGCTGAAGATGGAAGGCTTCTGCTGAAAAAGGAACCTGTGAAGAACAAGCACCATTGAGGTTTCTTTTAAATTAGCTTTTTTTTTTCTTTCCAGCGAAGACGTGTGTGTCCGCCTTTGTGTTCTCGACACTGATGTTGGACAGTTTTCCTGAGCCCATGTGATGACTTCTTATTCCAGGATCACATCTGTTAGTCTGTTGGTTTGTGCTACAGCCAATCAGAGAGCAACGAAGACTAGTCAACAGGAGAGTGTTGAGGAGAGTTTGATGGAGAGAGAAGCAACTATGATGAACAATGGTATCCATGTCATCATCATGATAAAACCTGTCAGACACTCTACCAGGATAGACTGATCTGATTGGCTCTACCAGGATAGACTGATCTGATTGGCTCTACCAGGATAGACTGATCTGATTGGCTTCCTGAGACTTTTGGACATAATGACCTCCAATGGAGGAAATCTTTTCTGAGAAAATTGTAATTTGCTAGCACTCACCTGCTGCCCGTTAGCCTAATTAGCTGCAACATGTTCCTCCAGGTGTTTCTTTTTAGCGCTACTAACTTTCCCAGGCTGTTGTCTGTGTCTCAGGTTTTTGAAGATGTGCCGTTGCCATTGGATTCAAAATGAGCGAACATATTTCATTAAACGCTGGTTTGTGACACTGAGATCATTGCATTCTGTTATAACATATTTGTAACACAGCTCCTTGTACACTGCTGATCTTCTTTCATGTTGTATTTGTAAAGTTCTTGTATATTTGAGTTTGTGTTTCAGAAACAAAAACGTTCTGACATTGATTGTGATGTCGCACCTGCTTCTTTGGTGGTCGTGTCCTGATTGGCTGGTTTCACCTCCACCAACGGCATCTGAGCTGAACCTCCACTCTGGTTCCATGATCAGGTCTGCAGACTGAATCTGCTCCTTCTCCTCCATTCAGGACGAACTGCGCTCGGACAGTTTCGCCCCAGATGTCTGACCTGAAGTTGCATGTTAACGTCCTGAACAGATGTGCAAGTTAACTAAAGTTGTTGTCCAATTTACGACTGGAAGCTTTTATCTTCTGAGCATCCTTGAAACACTAAAACAATAAAACAGTCTTGATGAACGACGCTCACCATTTTTAATTAAATTGAGGATCACAATAAGCTCCACAGCCATTTTCATATTTGTTCCCCGAGAACTATTAATTACAAAGAGCTTTCATCTAATCGGTTTCATAAAATAACTCAATTCGGCTCTGTGTTACGGAGGCCCGTAGAGGTCCAATCAGAGTAAATGTAGGTGTGATGGGACTAGAAACACTCATTTTTATCAGGCTTCTTTTATGAGCTGGACTGGATCTTCTCCAAGTCCACATGTTACCTGTCAAGCTCACAGCAGCACCAACATGCATCCTTTTTCAGTTCTTTAAGTGACTGAAAAAGGATGCACGTCCTTTCTAGAGTTCTACTATCATATATTTATATTATATATTATATTATCAGGCTGACATCACTGTGGAGGAATTTTAGAGTTTTGCTGTAAAACAATATGAAAGCTCCTCCTCTACACCAGCGAGCCTGCAGGTGGTATCAGGGGTTACATGTATATAATGTTGTTGTGGACAAACATCTCCACCTCCATGCTGGTTTCACCTCTCCAGTGAGCAAAGAATCTTTCTGGTTTGCTCCAATTAAACTTTGCAAACGTCAGTCATGCTTCAGGTTTGTGTGTAAACTGTGAGCAGAACGAAATGTAAGTGTGTTTTTGATGTTAATGAAAAGTTGTTCAAAATTGTTAAAAATTTTTCATCCTCCAGTTGAAGCATGTTGACCAGCAGGTGGAAATGGTCTCCTCCATGCAGGTCCAGCATGGAGGTCCTCTGACTACAGCAGACTGACAAGAACAGCATATTATGGGATGTTATACTGAGTTTGCTCGCGTATTACAACATTCCTGCTCAGTTTACAGTAGCATCAGTGTAGACACTTTCAATACTGAGGATGATGATGATCAAGAAGCTGTTAGGTGGGAAAATAAAAAACAAGATGACACCACAAGCAGAATCTTACAAATGATTATTTACATCAAATAAGAAAATGTGCCAACACCTTAAGTAGTTGACTATTTAATAAGAGAATGGTGGTGGAGCAGCATCCTGTTCTAGTGAAAGATGCGAACATCAAACATCTAGATGGAGGACTGCTGGTGGAAGAAGATGCTGTAAGATGAGACAGAAAATTAACTCAGCACATATGAACGACAGCTAAACTGATCACAACTGACGTTACAGCATGGCCTAATGAGAGTTTCATACGTTTACACTTGATCAGAATGAGGTGGATTCATGAGGCCACATTCAGTACAACATATGTCCAGGACATGATCTTCACTGGTAGGACAACACTTAAAAACACCCTTTGGTTGGAGGTGGTATGACTACTTTGAAGTGTCATTCGGAGCATTTCCAGCGCGACTCTTGAAGCCACATTGGAAACCTAGTGGAGGCGTCTCTGGTGACATGAAGCCACGTTGGACTCATCATTGATGTCATGAAGCCACATTGGAATCCTGGTGGAGAAGTCTCTGATCACAGAGACCTTATGTTGGAATTGTCTGGTACAGAGGTGGACATGCACTTTTCTTTCTTTTGCTTGGTCCAAAAAACATTGCTTCATCTTTTGAACGTTGGACAGAAGAGGTGGGAGCAGTGCTTTAAGTAGGCCAGAATGCAACAGTACCAGTACCAGCACTTCCAAATTTCCCCCCTCAGCATACCAGGACTTTTTTCCAGCGTACGGTGCGTACTGAGACTTTTTCCAGATTTCCCCAGCAGTCAGTACCCAGTGCCAATGAAAAAACAAGCTGTAAACTATGCAGAGGTCGAACACGCTCTTCTGAGGAAACCTCTGGAGTTGTAAAACTGGAGTAGTTTTTTTTTAGGAAAGAGGTTTCCAAAGATGATTAAGATCCATCCTCTTTTCATCCTTCCCAGACTGATTTTTGATAACTACTTTTTTAATGTCACTGCTGATGTCTGTCCTCATTGGCACAATGTGTGACGCTCTTAACCTTTATCTTTCTGGAACACCTCATCGCCCAAGAGTGTCGTCTGAATGAAGATGATCCACCTCATCTTCTCACCATCCTCATCACTGGACCAGCTCCTCATCACTAAAGTAGGACTAAGCACACAGAAGATGTTTTTCTTCTACTTAAGAAGGCCACCTCTTGGCCGCTCTCACTGATGGACGTTTTTAGATTCAGTCTGAAAACCTCTGCTCAAAACTACTTTAGTCAGAAAATAAGAGCAAGATGCCAAGATGGAGTCAAAAACACAAAAATGCTGTTATTAAAGAAAATACAGGCATCAACCATGCATGAGTGGACTGACTCACAGACTTCTTATCTCTCTTTTAAAGGACCTGATGCTTCGCCGTCCTCTTTACTTTTTTTATCTTACTGTATAAAACTGTTTTAAAACCTCAGAATTGAACCAATAACGAGGACTGTCATGTTTCCACCTGGAGGCCTCTGTCCAATCATGCTTCACTTCTATGACTGTGTGTACTTCTGATGTTCATGCTACACTTTCACACACCA
Source organism: Arrhamphus sclerolepis (assembly GCA_037176975.1). NCBI lineage: Eukaryota > Metazoa > Chordata > Actinopteri > Beloniformes > Hemiramphidae > Arrhamphus > Arrhamphus sclerolepis. Next base: position 5,863 of record JBAMYA010044252.1, read on the forward strand.
GAAACCTCACCTCCAGTTGAACTGTATCTGCAGTTTAAAGGCTCTCTTCCTTTCCTTCTTTCCTGTACGTCCTTCATACACTCTGGCCTTGGGCCATGCAGCACTGCTGCCACTCCTGCCTCCCTGAACCGAACCCTTTCATAAGGAATCTAGCTCGCGTGGACTTCAGCCCGTCCTTCACGATTACAACTCCTCAGTGTTTCAACCACCACCATACTGACCTCTCCTAAGGACACGACTCTCAACCACCACAAGCAGCAGGATATTTCGTGTTGTGCTCATTTCCAGACTCCAGTCCGGCCTGCCGTGTTGCTCCTCCCCCGACAGAGGGAGGACGGGAAAAGTGGCTGCCGTTCATGATTTCATTAGAAGACGTAATGACGTTATGAGCCAACGTTCGCTATGCTTCATCCTAAATTGACAGCATATGATACCTTGTGTTAATGCTGCAGTATTTCAGCCCGCTGTTTTCCGCCCCCCCACCCCCCCTCGCTGCTTTGCATAATCAGGATGAAATAAGATTTGACCACACTGAGATCTGCGCTCAGCACCCTGCAGTTTGTCCTTGGCCTCTTCTTTCTGAAACTTTTTAATTGTCAGGTTTGAAACTTTCAGCCCATGCAGTTCAGGTGCAAAAACACATTAAAAAGGCATGTTTGTATAGAATATACAGAAGTGGGGTCCTAAACAGTCTCAGAAGGAGGTCTCTGCTGAATAATGGACAAACTGCTGCAAACTGAAGTTAAAGCCCCCATAGTCCTCATTATCCAAGCAAGGTGGAATAAAACCGGCTCTGAAGATGCTGGGATGATGTGTGAAAATGCAACGATATCACTAAGCAGGCCTTGAAAAGTCTGAAAAACACGTAGAGCCACTTCAGTACCACACAAACACACTGAGGAACACGTCCGCCCAGGCTCCATGTCCAGGTGAGATACTGGAGCTCCTCTCACCTTTGAAGTGAGGTGAGACGAGGCCAGCTGAAGGAGACGCAGGAAGGAGGCTGCTCGATGTGCAGAAAATGAGAAAGCAAAGTCAGCTGGTGAGCTTTTTATTTATTTTTTTTAATCTGAACCAGACTTAAAGTTGAAGTTAAAAACAAAGAAAAACCGTCAGTCACACCCACTGTTGGGCTCTTCTTTTCCTTTCAGCTGCTCCTGATCGTTCCTCTTTATTTTATTACTTATTAATCTTGATTTTAATCTTGTCTTTTCTTCAAAATTCAGACTTCGGCTTAGTGCCTCCAGAACGGCCAGCTTGCACATCTGAAGAAGAGATGTCAAAGCTGGAAGGTATGCAGGTTATAAAGAAACAAGTGCTCTTTTCAGGAAGACAATAAGTGAAGTTTGAAGGAGCAGCTCTGAACCAGTGAACTGGTCCACCTGCAGCCCAAACGTCTCACTACTTCCAAACATCTGGAGATGTCTCTCCAAGCCTTCAGAACAGGAGTTATAGACAAACAAACAAACAAACAAAACAGGGATTATTGGCAAATGAAATCTCAAAATAGCCAAGTGGAAGAAAGGACAGAGAGGAATGAATGAAGAAGAAAAATGTGTTTGGAGACAACAGGATGGAGGGAGAGAAAGAGCGATCTGCTCAAACTCCACTTTTCCACCACTCATCTTTTCTCATAATAGAACTGTCAAATCAATGTGGAGCTTAATGAAAAACTGCCTCTGGCTCTCTCCATTTTACTCTCCATCAATTTATCCCTCCTTCCTCTGAACTCACTGCCCTCACTCACCACCAATTCAAACTCAGCCAACGCCAATGCTGTAGCTTCTAAATCTATATTCCTGTTTAGTGTCTTCTTTGTGTTTTGTCCTCCTACTTCCGCCTCTGCTGAGGAACTTTTCTTTGTCCTCTCTGATTCTTCCTGAATTTCAACTGTGATTTCTGTATCTTTCTGGATTCTTTATATTTAAATATATTTATTTATTTAGTTAGTTAGTGTAGAAAAGCTGTGAAGTCTGATATTTGGGAATGTCACATCTTATTTTCATTAAAAAGTAAATCTTAAATCTCAAATTTCACAAAAATGTAAAACTTTATCATAAAAGACTTTTGTACTAAAATCACATTTTTTTCTTTTAATAAAGTCACACAATAAGCAACTGATTTTGTTGTGAAATTTCAAATATCGGAAGATCAAGACTTTTTGTTGGAAAATATCATTTTGCAATATTTTTGACATAATATTACAACATTCTTAAAATTGCAAATAATTTCAACTTTTTGTCACAAACTCACAAATTTTGTTATAAAATGTACACCGAAATCCCAAGTTCTGATAAAAATTCTAGACCTTCTGTAATAAAAACAAAGCTAATTTTCTTTCAAATTGGTAAATTTCATAATGCATTTTTTTAGTAAAACGGCAAATTTTTGTCATAAAAACTCAAATTTGACAAAAATCGTAACCTTTGAAATTTAAATTCTTTGAACTACAATCACTTTTTTAGAACCATAAATCCAAAAAATGTTGCAAATTTTAAATGATCAAGATTTTAATACAAAAAAAAAACTATTTTTCCTTGTTTGTGATCAAATGTGACAAAATTGTTTAAGCATTTATTTTAAACATTTTTCTAAAACTCTTTAGCCCAGACGATGAGACCAGGAGGGGTGGGATCCTCCCATCGCAGCTCCCTGCTTCTTCTTTTCTTTTCAATCACTCTCTCTGCAGCTTTGTACGACAAACGATAACGGTCTCAGACTCCTTCTCACATGCACGACGCTGCAGGTTCACACAGGGAGACTGATGTTTCTCTTTCTTCCTCCATTTGTCTTCACGGTGGGTCGGCAGAAGAAAAATGCCACAGAGGATTCCTCCCTATTTTTCTCCTTTTCCCACCTACACACACACCTTCAAGAAACCTTCAAAAGACAAACAGCACGTTAGTGCTACACACTAGTCATATCTGTGGTGCTGAGGATTGCTATGATTCCTGGAAGATCCCTCCATCCACCCATCCATCCATCCATCCTTCATCCATCCATCCATCCATCCACCCATCCATCCATCCATCCTTCATCCATCCATCCATCCATCCATCCATCCATCCATCCATCCATCCATCCATTATCAGTTCCTGCTTCCGTAGTAATTCAGGACCATGGGGAGCTCCTCCTGTCTCTCTTTGGGTGAAAGTGGGGTTACAACCCAGACATGGTCACAAATCAGTTTTTCTTTTTCAGTCTTGCGATATAGAGATATAAGTAAAATAATTACATGGGTCATGGTAAATGTAACTGAATATGTTTTTTTCACAACATACCACAAGGGAAACTGCTGTAGAGTTGGCTAGAGAAGGTGAATTTCTGCAGGGAGGTCAGATGGATGGTTTATTATGCAGTATATGTTAGTGATGCTGCAGTGGAAGTTCTTTTACCTTTTAATGTCAGTATGTGACATGATATGTGTGCTTTAAGGAGGCTCCATACTCAACACGTAACCCAATCAGATGTTTAGAAAATAATCCAGAGCAGCCTGAGGAAGGAAATTTCAGCCACATAAAAACTTTGTTACACATAAAAATAGATTTAATTCTGTTCAAAGACTTTTCTATGAAAGCTACACATATTTCTTGTATAATCACAAGTTTTTAAAAAGTAAAAAGAATTTTTTTTTGGGGGAAAAAAAGAAACTAATTTTATTGTGAAATTCTGAATTTCCCAATATTATATTTTATTTTCATTAAAAAAGATAACCATGGTGATGATGTGGCCCTTCAACAGCAACCATTTGACAATGTCGCCCAGGATGAAATACAGTCTCACAGTCTCTGATCTACTGTAAATAAAATATGGATTTAATGCATTTTGTTTCAGATTAAAATTTTGCATAGCTCTAAACTTTATTTTTATTCTATTTATTTATTTAAAATTAGGTTCTAGTTAGATATGCACTACTTTTTTGTGAAATATTTCTTGATAGCACAGACCTTTTTATTTATGCAGTGTAAGGAATGAGTCCAGGTCCTTGTATTTCCTAAATCATCCCTCCTTCCTGCCCTCCTCCTACTCCTCCTCCTCCCTCCTCCTGTCTGACATCCCTCTTCTCCACAGATCATTAAGTGGAAGGATGGGTAAGTGGACGGATAAATGGAACAATGAGGACAGACGAAAAAACATACATCATTGAACACGCCTCATATTTTCCAACTTGTCGTTCCTCTGACACGGCAGGTGGCGTCTCGATCTTCCTGTTTGTTACTGTACAAAACTTCTAAACCATGACTAGCAATCTTTAGTTCCAATAACACAAATTAATGACATAGTTTTATTCTAACATTGGTTGTGGGAAAAACCTCTGTTGCTTACTCAGGGGTTGAACTGATTAGGTTACCAACATTGTTACCTCTGTCGTTTAAATTAGAGGCATCAACTTCTACTTCATCCTGTGCCTCATCATCACCATAGTTACCATTAAAGGGCCCCATCATCACCATAGTTACTGTTAAAGGGCCCTATCATCACCATGGTTACCGTTAAAGGGCCACATCATCACTATGGTTACCATTAAAGGGCCCCATCATCACCATAGATACCGTTAAAGGGACCCATCATCACCATGGTTACCATTAAAGGGACCCATCATCACCATGGTTACCATTAAAGGGCCCCATCATCACCATAGTTACCATTAAAGGGCCCTAACATCACCATGGTTACCGTTAAAGGGCCACATCATCACTATGGTCACTGTTAAACGGCCACTAAATAATGTCCATGCTTGATCCTGACAGATCTGCTCCTGCTGCTGGCTCCTCCTCTGTTTTTTGCTCTGCTACCTCTATAAAATCATGAACTCAAATCAGTTTTGAAGCAAACCAACAAAAACAAATAAGATATGATAATACAATGCTATACTCTGGATGACAATGCAGGATACAAAGACCGTAAACCTTGTCTTCTTGGGCCTTCTTTATGCTAAGATGCTTTACACACTTTTCAGATTGCTAAAGATTTTTCAGCTGAAATTGCAAATGCTTTGCTAATACATGGATTATTTGCATACATTTCAGTTGACATTGTAATGCATTTTAATTTAAGGTCATTCCAATGAAAAATGGATTTTGTTAAACCAGGCAACATTTTATGCAGTTTTTATGTTAATTTACCAGCTTCGTGGTTACTTTGACGGTTAAATGGCTCATTTTTATATTTTATTTCTGCATTCATCTGTACTGTTTTTGTTTTAATGATTGATTAAAAAAAAAAAAAAAGATCTTAACCTTATTGTCTTATCTTAATTTATTTTATTTATTTTATTTTTACTAAACATTTTGAAAGTGGGGAGAGACGAGACCATCAGAATGCTGTTCTGTAACAGCGCTTCCTCTTTCAGAGCCTTTCATGAGTCTTCAGTCCATTCTGAAAGCTGCTTGAACCTGAAGATTTACAAAACCAAACACTTTAAACCAACGCTCGCGTCTCTGCATCTGTGTCCCAGCATCAAACTCACTTTCTTTACCATAAAAGCCTGAAGAACATAAAGCAGAGATGTGGAATCCCCAGTCCTATCAGACAACGCTGCTGATTTCCCCCCAGGACTTCAGATAAAGTCGTATCGGCGTGCCAGCAGGTGTGAGCATCAGAAGTCAAATCGTGGTCTTGATAGCCTGGTCGCTGTTAAAACACCACCTCAAGCTTTTTAGTGGTCAGAGTTTTGATCGTACGAATAATTTAGAGATGGAGCTGATAAAACTGTGGCTGTAGAGTGAAGATAAGAATGTCCCCGTCTCCAGCATGTGGTTTCAAAGAAGCCACAGAGAAGTGTTGTGTTCAAAATATTGTAGGTTACAACCAATCCAGCAACCGTCCCACTTCCAGGTTGAAGCTCATCAAGGAAGCAGGTTTTGTTGCAGTACGTCCACTCACCACTAGGTGCTGGCTCCAAAACAGTAAACCTCCATTGACCTCCATGTTAAAAGGTCCAACTTTTGCAGCAGAATTAAACATATTTACAGCCTTTTCTTAAAATCTGACGTGACATATTACGTCCACGACAACTGACGTATCACATCAGATACATTTGATTGAACAATAAAGCTGACGAGTCATCTGATGTGCTAACAGACGGCCTAAAATCAAACATTCATAACTAGAACATTTGTGAGGAAATTTCATTTGCAAAAGCTTTTAAAACACAAAGTTGCTAAAGTTTGTCTAGACTTATGATTTTTTTGTAAAAATAACTTTTTGTTTTGCTTTACATCAAAATATTGTAATTTTAGGACAAAAAGTTGGAGTGATTAAAAAAAAGAAGCAGCAAATTTACAACTTGTAATTTTATGTCAAAATGTTGCAAAAAATGTAATATTTCACCCACAAAAAAATGATATTTTAAGATAAAAAGTGACAATTTTGGGACATTTGTGATTTTACAATAAAAGTTGTTGATCTTACAACCAAACATTGATTTCTTTTTATTTAAAAAAAAATTAAATGTGTTATTTTACAAGAAAATAAACTGCAAAACAAAAGCCTCAACTTTATGATCACGTTTGTAACTATTCCTAATTCCTTTTCCTAAAGAAATTTTATATTTGATATTGCTGATTTTCATGTCAAAAGGTCATGATTTAAATCAAATCAAAATCAAATCAATCTTTATTTATATAGCATTTTTCATACTATTGTAGTGGAAAGTGCTTTGCATAATAAAATCAACAACAACATATAAAAACTCACAAAATCATACCCACACAGCACACATACACCCCCCAGCATACACACTGAAGATATAAACAT
>JBAMYA010044253.1:0-12621 GCA_037176975.1 Arrhamphus sclerolepis
GGTATTGTAGGGCAGTCTGTAAAAAGAAACACTGGACCAAGCCAAAACGTGAGAACTTCAAGTGTGGTGGTGGCAGAGAACCTTGAGGCTGTGCAACAACAAGCTTAACACGCTACTCAAAAAAAAAAAAAAAAAAAAATCCAACAATGAAATTTAAAACACACACACACACAAAACCCAATATAAAGAAATACAACACAGTTTCAGATAATATTCCACTGAAACATAAACAGAGAAACAGAAGAGAGAAAGATAAAGACAATCATGGGGAAATATAATAAAACTACAAAGCAGTGAAGATGATATTTCACCTCTGTTTTTCTCTTTTCTGAAATGTTTTCTGTTTCACAGTGTTCTCTGAAATATTATGTTTTCTCATTTGTCGTTGTGCTTTTGAAGTTTTGTTGTACTTTTTTGGTTTTGCTGCGCCATCTCCTGCCATTTGTGCCACACGTCATCCATTATTTGTCACCTTCTGTATACAGCGGTATCTGACTCAAGAACGACAGAAAAAGTTTCCTGGGAAACTATCGAACAGATCTGATGACTTATCCGGCTGAGGAGTACACGCTGGCTTCATGTCCAATCACACTTATTTTTTTTAATTTTGTGGTGTTGCTCAGGCCATTGGAGCTGACCAATCAGAGCAAAGTGGACTTTTCAGAAGTGGGGTTTCACTATATACATTTCCTGGAAAAAACAAAGGAAATGAAGAAAACAAGATAAAAGCTAAAGATGAGAAAGCAAACGGGACTCACATTTACTGTCACACCCAGGGGCCAAAATCCAGCTTTTGCTCAACTGTGGCTATATGTGCAGTATCTTGAATGACCACTAGGGACCGTCCCCAAAAGCAAATCAATCTCCGCTGACCTTTATGTCAAAATGCCCTATAGAGCAGAAATAAAAATCTATTTTCAAGTCGGTACACAAAGCAGTTTTGGTCTCTACAGATACAGACAGATCAATGAGAACTTTACTGTACGTACCCGATTGGGTACATGGGGTGGTGGGGTGTGGTGAATGAATGACAGCGACAGTCTGTGGTGTCATGACTTTATAGCTGGTTGTTATCACTTTAGCTATTTAGTGATCAACATTTTCTGTGAACTTGACATGTGAACTAAGTGCTCAGAGAACATAGTTGCTCTAATTTTAAAAGAACATGGCTAACTGGTGAGATGCTGAGGTGATTACAGCAATACAGGTTAGACTGCAGGTCACCGCAGCAGCAGCAGATGATCTGGCAAGTTAAAAAAAAAAAAAAAAAAAACATGCTTTAAAATCACTTTTTGAGTGTCTAATCTCTTCCACATAAAGTCTGCAGTTAAACTTCCTTCATCATTTCTGACATCTACACATATCTGCATTAAGCTAAGTAATTGCATTAGAAATGCAATATAATCCAATTGAATTCAAAATACTTTATTAATCCTTCACAGAAAATTCAATAATAATATTGTTTCTTAAAAGCCAAGAAGATAGAAGGTGTAAACTAAAAGAAAGGTTAAAAAAAAAAAAAGTCTTTAGTCAAGCTGCAGAATGCGTCTAATTCTTTGTTGCTGAAGTTTTCCAGTTATCCACAGATAATGGTGATCACTTGACCTCAGTATTTTTGCTAAACAGAAATAACCATTCCCCAGACCAATGTTTGGACCAAACTCTCTTGATTTGACTTTGAATCGTTTTCATCAAACGAGTTTATTTATGTAAACATCAAACTGCCCTTTAATTCCATCTGAACACATTTTAAACACTGAAGATGCTGAGTAACATGAGGACATTCATTTGTACAAACCCTGCCCATCCTCGGGCTGATTTTGCTCCACCATGTGGTGTCCCTTGATGTATAAATATGTTTTTGCACAGAAAATACATGTGCATGTGCGTTGATACGGGCCTCTTTTATACCTGCAGAACCCTCTATAATTGAGACAACTGCTTTGTCATGAGAACCAGATCCAGAATTTGACTCAGTGCTTCCACTACTACTCATGCTTTCCAGAACGAGGCTGTGGGATTACGCTGCATAAAGACCTCAGCCACTGACCGACTCTTTGCAGAACACTGTAAACACGCTAAACAATGGGCAGACCACAGATACGCACAGATATAAATACAAATGCAACTCTATTTGATGATTGTGTATGTTAAACTGAAATGGATGTTTAATCTGTTGGTGCAAATGTGTCTAAGTTCTCATGCACTGAGGGAGGTCACCAAAGCTCTCTGTGGTCACCAGATACCTTTGATCGTCAATAACAGCTCAAAGATTAACCTGAAGTCACAGGCTGACATGGCAGTCAGTACTATTTCACAGCGAAGCGTTCCTAAAGTCCTCTGCTTCAATAGCCACATTTTACCTTCTTATCCAATTTAGCAATTAAACCGACAAAGATAAGTTTGTAAAAGCAGTATACCAGGGAGATGAAGCTCAGGCTAAGTTTCACAACCTTCAGGTCTGTCAGGATTTCATCAGGTTTGGGGGTCTGCATCACCTCCAGAGGACTGAGCACTTCTACTTGTTCAAAAATACTGCAGGTCCTCCAGTGGAAAAAGTGATGCAAAACATTTATGAGAGCTAATGTGCTTTCCTTAGAAATGTAAAAGGAAATGATAAAAAAAAAAGAAGACAAAAGCCTCAGTTTTGATAAGAAATTTGATAGAGAATCTTTGACTTAAGGACATTTCCAGCAGGTTTTAAAATCGGTCTGTGGGATTTGTTTGATTCTGCACACATCCATGTCATTACCACAGCGTCACCACAATGAGGCAGCATCGCCACAGTGAATGGACGACGACTTCATTCCCCTTCAAAGGCCGAGCTGCAGACGATGGAAAATGAGCGAGGGAGATTTTGAAAAACAAGCAATCGAAAAGTAAAACCTACTATCTTCAGAAACCACACCCCTGAATGACACAAACGTCCAATGCCTGCTTACGAAAGGAAGACAGACGAGCCAACTGTCCAGTCACATTTCTCAGGTTAACACATGCTGATAGTGTTTACAGAGGCCTGTCGCTTACAAAGGTGATTCATATTTGTTATTTTGACTTTAAAGCTTGCAATTAAATGCATAATAAAGGCTTCATAAAGGGATCTCATACCTGTTATACAGTATATCATATAATAAACATATCTATCTTTAATCAAACTGATTTGCTCAATTAAGAAAAAGAAAAAAAGACAAGTAAAAGAAAGGTTTATAACATTTCAAGTGTCAGAATGAGCTTCATCGCTGCAGCCTGAGTGCTTTGGAGTGTTGATCAACCAGACGTAGAGACTTGAAATCATCTCATTGATACCTAAAGATTCAGTTCCTGTAACTGTTGCACAGCACTTCATAGACGTTTAAATCAGCAAACTAATAAATAACCTGCATGCAAACAGGTTATAATCTTCTGACAGACAGGACATGTTTGATTAAAGGTAAAATAATTGAAAATGATGTTTAAGACTCATAGATGTTCCCCTTAAAGCTAATTCAATAGAATTTAACTGTTCAAGTAGAAGTCTCTGAACAACAAAGTCGTGATATCTTTTTGTCTTAGCTTGTCTTCCTGCTCTTGTCTAACCCTGCATGTGATTTAAATAAATCTGAATGTATTTAAAAAGCCCTTCACAACAAATTTAAGCCATACATCCACCGTTTTTTCAGCCAGGAAGAACTGGCTTGTTTTAATTCAAGCCCCGTGACGTCTCTCATACCATCACACACACACACTTGCACACCTCATGGTGAGCGACCGGTGGTGAGCTGTCAAAGATATTTAAGATGATGCCGGACAGACACGTGTTGACAGCACACACACACGCACACACACACACACAAAGATGCAGAAGCCACAAAAGGAGGAGCGACAGGAAGGCAGACAGGCTGAGAAGTAATGATAGGTGACTATTCTCCCATCTAGAATAAATTAAGAAGTGCTGACCACAATGTTGGTGAACCTGCCATTTGCACAAACAAACATGTAACTGGTGGATGGACTGGAGATGGGGAAAAAAAAAAACTGACAGACATTTTACCAACATGCATTTGTCAAACCACCGCAGATATACAACAGTTCATTAAAACACCTAAGTTTCTAACTTCTGTTACAAGACTTTAGTGCTTCTGCAACTGCAGAAACCATGCAGCTGGTGTTGGTCTTTTAGGCTGCACATACTCCTGTTCACACCATGAAAGACAAACAGCAAAGACATTTATTTCAAGCATTAAAAACGTAAATAAATAAATAAATTAAAAGGAAAGGCAGCAAAGAAAAGGGGAGGCAATAATTGCTGCAGTTACATGTTGCACCTGTAGAGGGCAGACAATCTCTTTGTTCTGTCCGAAATTAAAATTCTGATAAATGTGAAACTGGACATTTAAAAAAAAAAAAAAATGTTGTGAGTCTATTATAACAACATCTCATTCTGGTATTTCATAGACCAGTCTACCTTTGTGTGTGTGTGTGTGTGTGTTGGGGGGCCATCACAACTACTGACACATACGCTAATCTTTTAAATCTGTTAATTTAGGGTTTGTTTTCATACCAGTTCCTTAAAACATGCACTGATATGAAACAGTGCATTGTCATTATAAACAGTTAATTATCATTATTTGACATCAGAGGAGTAATTAATGCATATTTTGCATGCATGCCATTCTGTCTTCAGGTTTCCCTCCCAAACTTGCCCCCTCCCTTGCTCCCTCCCTCCTTCCCTCTCTGCATGTGTCATTTTACTGCTCTTTACTCACCAGCAGCAGCAGTCTCTCTTCTTCACTCCACGTCTGTACATCTCGCTGCTTGTCGGCTGCACGTTCTGTCAAGACGGTAAACGTTGGGAAATTCTCACTGTCTCAGGCTGGATTCACTCGTTTTCACCAATGGATGGAGTATATACCCCAGAGCGCACAGTGACTTCTTGAAAAGTGAGTGGGCATTTACCTTTGAAAAGTTCTTCACCTCCAGGTCGCCTCTTCTGTGGAAAGAAAAAACAACAACAACAAGCAAACAAAAAACATTATATTGTCACAAGGCTGCAGGATAAATCAGTTAAAAGAGAAAAACAGTGAAAGATGATGATGCAAACTGTCAGACGAGCCTGCAAACAAGGCAGTATATCACATATTAGTGGGAGTTTAAACTAAATTTGTGGCAGCATAAGACAAAAATAAAGTGGAAAAGCATGCATATTGATGAATCTATTAATACTGGATTTCTTGGTTTTCATCTAAATACCAGTGGATCTTTTCGACTCCAATTTGCTGGTTTGATTACAAATCAACAAGTGCTGAGAATCTTCTTTAACAACTACTAAACAAATCGCTTACTATATTTATGAGATAATTTTCAAAATAAAGAGCAAGATGCATTATGCATTTACACAGCTGTGACTGCGTTCAATTCTGCAGTTATTTTAATATTATCCCAAATTAGTAGCATTTTAGCATGAAGCTTAAAATTATGAATTTTGGTCACTTTAAAAAAAATTAATTAAAAAAAAACAAACAACTAGGGAGAAATAGCACTTTCTCTTTCTTTGGGACATCTCTAAATATCAAAACTGGTCGTGCTTTTTCTTTTCTTTTTTGTTAAAGAGACATGTTCCTCTTTTTAAACCTGTTTATTCTAACTGATAAAACAACATTAATTAACTAATTTAAAATACAGTTCTTGGACAATGACCACCAGTGCGATTCAATTATTGTTATTATTACCATCATAAATTCTTCTTATTCTTGTTCACATTTCAAATGATGTTGATGAGTCAAATTCAGTTGTAGCAAGCTAACTCTGTTGCCCTGGTAACCCAAGTCGTTGGATTTAAAAGTGTAATTTTAAACATTTCCTTTAGATAAATAACCTGGATTTACTTTTATAATAGCAGCTATACTGCTCTCTATTTGTACATGTTCAAGCAGTAAAGACAAAAAGTTAAAACCAGAGCTCGACTTACTCAAATCTGGGTCCAGTTGCGTCCCCTTTAAGCCTAATCTAAAATCCACGAAATATTACACTAACCTTTCTTTATTATTATTAATTTTGTTTTAAAGACAAAAACCGACATTCTTCAGCTTGGCTCAAGCCTCCAATTATATTTTATGTCCGTTTGTGCAGCTGGCCCGTTTCACAGGCTTGTAGTCGGTTAAAAACAGCTGCAGCTAATAACATTAATAACACGTTTGATTAAGTGGCCAACTGGGCATTAATAACAGGCTGGTTTGTCAGTGCCGTTTTTGTCTGTGCTCATTGGCATTATGTTTTCGCTTTAATGCCTCATTTGGCACACCTGGATCAAACGGAGCCATTATTAGTTTAATTTTATTAGCTGCAGCTGTGTTCCTGCTGCCTCCACGGGGCTCCGATTTTAGAGCCGTTAATAGATGACACTTTAGGTAAAAGTTGAGACTACACGGCGGTACAGTAAGTAATTATTAACACATATGCATGCCGAATTGAAGACATCATATTAAAGATTCTGGCATTATTTTAAATACTGTCCATATACTCATACGTGCTTGTAAACATTTAAGCAGTTACTAAAATAAGATGTATTTGGATGAAATTCGCTACGCCGTGACGTCCTGACGTCAGAGACGCTTTATGAGTGAATTAAATACAATAATAACAGTAAGAACAGAGAAAAAAAAGTTATGTTTAAATCTAAAATCTTAGTAGTTATTTAATTATACTTTCATAATCGATGCCCCAAATGATAAGCAAACTCTTAATATCCTGAAATCTGAATTGCTCTTTATTTATTCAAAGCAGGAGGAAAAGCATAAAGATTGCAATCATACATGAAAAGATTTAGCATTTTGAAAAGAGATCCTTTTCTTTTATCAGATATCAGTCTGAATCACAATAATATTAAGAATTATTTATTTGCCAGCAGCTTCAGTGACTTTTAAGTACAAATTCATAGTGACATAATGATATTTATGTACTTATTTTAAACTTGCCTTTTCCATTTAGTTTGTATTAAGTTGGTTGTAAAATGTGATTGTTGGTTGTGAAACACAGAGATTGTACGTGCTTACTTCATTTCATTTTTGGATTGACTGGAGGAACTGATGAACAAACTGACATGATGGATAAAGTACTGGTATTATTCCACTAGATATTGTTTTACTTATAGAAACAAGTATTTGAACTTGCAGAAGTACAGATTTGATACTTAGTCCTTTAATGGACATGTTAATATATGTTAAAGTAAAAGTGAAGGAGGGAAAAAAGTTTCATAGAAAAGAACTGTTCAGTGCAAAAAATATATAAAATAAAGAAAGCAACTGGTTAGCTTTTCCCTTTTGAGTGCATCTGTGAGCACACAATAGGAGTCTGATAAGCATGTTAAGGAATAGCCCGTATTTGAAAGATAATTTTGCCACAATTTCTTTATGACTCCCAAAAGAGATTTGGATGCTGTTATAGGACCAGCTATATGTCCTGTGTGAATTTAGTGCATCTGTAACAAATTGCTATGATTGTCTTGGCTCATTTAGTCAAGAGTTCATCAGGATAGACCTGGATTTCTTCTGATCAGATATAGATTTGACTTCCTTGTTGTCTGTTAGGATATTTGTGTGTCGCCATTGTAATATAAAGATCATTCCCACAAACCTTCAGTCATCAGTTCCCTTTCATTCATTGCATCAGATTATGTTAAATGTCCAGTGCATGAATCCTGTGCTACATTGCCTCCCTGTGTGTGTGTCCATAAGATTTGTCAGACAGATGCTACTGCGTGTGACATTTGGCCTCCATGTGCGCTTGTAAAGTGAGCAGATTTTGTGTTGGGACTGTGTGGTACGCCCACCGAACGTATTGCTTGAAGTGGTTTTATGCGTCTGTGTGTTTGGGAAAACGGAGCACAAACTGCAGCAGTGTCTTACTTTTAGGCCCGTTTCTTTTACAGTATTGATGCAAATGTAGTAAATATGTGTCAAATCACTGCTGTAATAGTTTATGAAGACAGAGGTTTGTTAATGTCTGATTTTAAAATGGACAAATGCAGCTGTGAAACAGAAATGAATAATAAAGTAAATTTAGTGTGAGAAAACAATGAATAGTTTGAGATAAAAGGAAAAAAACAGGAAAAGGATGCAAATATTTTACTTTATTTCTTATATCATATCTGATTGTGAGATGTAATGACAGAAGCTGAAGTATAAAGATCTTTCTTCTTATTGATTGATCCTCACATGGGATTTACCCAATCAGTGTTGAGTCTCACTCAGCAGGTTTTATGGGATAGTAGAAGATGTTTTTTACTTCACTGTTGCCGTGCAGTACCTCTCTGTATCTATGGATATTATCTTCTTGTTATACATAATCATCTTCAGATATGAATTTGTTTTTCTCCATGTACAAGTGCAAACAAGTGAGTTTGAGTCACCCTGACCCTGATGATTATCGGTTGTTTTGGCTCATTACATCAGTTACTGTTGCGTTACTTTAGGTCTTGAAAGGCGCAAAAAATAAAAAATAAAAAATTGAATACCTTATTTACATAATTAGCCTATTCTTCTAGCTGAAGATTGTTCTGATGACACGTCAGGGTCGTTTGGGACAGGGCAGGATGGTGCCATCTGCTGGAGGCATTTCAAGACCTACGCGGGGCTTTTTGATGCAAAAACTGGAAAAATGTACAACTTTGGGGAACAAAATGAAGGAATTAACTGCTGAGATGGAACTTTAAGGGATCAAATGCCAAACAAAAGAAAAAAGAGAAAACATGTCCTATAAGTTCACAAAATCCCAAGATTATTTTAAATCTGTCCCTTTAAACTCAGTCACTGATTCATTTTCCATTCGATGGCTTTCATTATGTTTTCTGTTTTCTCTCAGTTTCTTCAAACGCCACAACCATTTATTTATTTATTTTTTATTCTTCCACATTTTATGTCTCTCATTAATGGCTTGATAATTGCTCTGGTTTGAGGAGAAAATATGAAGGAGGGAATGGGGCTTATTATAATCCATTACCCCAAAATATTCCAAAAATGTGTTTATTAGAAGCAGACCAAACACAAGCTGAGAAAACACTTTGTTTAGCAAGTTTACATGCAGTCTAATAAAGACATATGTAGTTTTGATGTCTGTTGAAACTGGATTAAAGCGATCTTGTACTTCTATTGTCACTATGTTTGTAAGTACGCGTTGATTTATGCTCATATAAATGTGTTTCTGGGCTGACGTAGTCAAGTTGGGGGGTAGGATTGATGGGTGCAAATGTAGCTTGGGATGGACAGCTACACCCAGACGGACACTGATGGGAGGGTGTCAGCAGCATCATCTAATGGTTTCCTAGTGATGTAATGTTAGATTCATCTCTGAAAGGAACTTTACTTAAGTTAATTAAACATAATACCCTAAAATCCAAAAAACATGCCCCATTTTTACAGTCTTGCTGTGCTTCCTCTCATGTAAAACAAACATTTTGGGGGAAAATAAACGTATAATTGAAGTATTTGGTGTCTCCAATGAAGAATAGTTCCTTCATCAGATCATTTGTTTGTGTCCACGCTTGTTTGTTTGTTTCAAGAGTGAAAGCATAAAGGGCACAATGACGGACCAATATTTCCATCTACTTTCATCCCGACTCTCTGGTTTTGATGTTGACTCAGCGGGGAAGAAGTTAACACTGACACAAGTTACAACTTTGTCATTGTAACTGCGGGTACTTGAAGCATACTGGACGTAATGTGAATCATCTTCTGCATTTGTGTATTTTGAATGAGGTAAAAGCACCAACTGTCATCATCAGATGGCAAAAAAACCTCAAACGCTTATAACTGTTTGGACTGTTGGAGTAGCTCGGTTGTCATTTGGTGAAAGGCGGGTGCACCTTTGTCTTTGTGTGTGTGTGGTGACGTGTCAAACAACCATTGGACATAACAAGCCGCTGATGTTGAGAATGAGATGTAATGTTAAACGTGGAGCAGCGTAGACGTGAGTCCAAGTTGGAATTCAGAATTCAGATCCTTATTTGGCTGATATAAATATGCTGATGTCTTTTTTTAAAGATCTGCCACTTTTGAAAGATTATATCAGAAGAGGGCTGGACTGTGATGGACAGTTTACTCCCCACCTCTAGCGTTGTTCACATTGAGACAGCCTTTCCTTTAGTGTCTGTTCTATTATATTATAGATGTACATGTTGGGCTCAGATTCGTCTTTATGGTGCTAAGCCTTACAGGATGTCACTTGGTTCCTGCAAATTGTTAACTTTTAAATGTAAGTTTTTAAAAGGTTTTCAACTATCTATGTGTAGATGAAGTGTTTTTATATTTTCCAGTGAATCATCTGTGTTTGTTTCCTTTTGAGCACCAACATCTTCTGTTTAGGATGATGAACTGATTTAGTTCGGATTAAATTCCTTCTGCATTCATTCGATGTTGTGGCTTCTCCTGATGAGATGAGGAATGATCTGATCTCTTATAGGGATCCTTTGGCATGTTGGGATACTTGTCATCTGGTTTTGAGTCTACATGAGACATTTCATAATGCATCTTTGACCTTTGATTACAATGTTGGAAGTTTCATTAGCCCACCACAATGATCAAATATAACTTGACACATGTGCTGAGGTCAGAACAAACCTGTGTAGAATTATCATCTACGATGATAAATATTCCTTAAATGTCTTGTATTAGGAGCTTTATTTGTTTTATTTTCCACATCCTGTTGTAACATGTCATATAGTACAAGGAAAGAAAAAGGCACTTAACAGTATTTGGTGTTATTGTAGATATTTTAACACAACAGATGAGCGACACAAACGTCCTGTTTGCACTGCAGGTTCTCTTCATGAAGTGAAACAAGAGGTCTGATTATATATTAGCGCAACCTGCTGCATATTTTTGCATACGGATACTTGCATGAAAAGACATAATAAAGATAGACATCGGTGTGATTACTGGAAACAATATTCTCACCGTGAGTCAGATCATTCAGACTGAAGGGGACAGATCAAACGTAGACATTTAGGACTACCTGATACGGTCTCTTTTAGAGCAGGGTTTTGTTTATCTGTGTCCATAACTACGGTGCAGGGAGTGCATTGTTACAGTGCTTCATACAGGCCTTAAACACCTTCACGTCTTTCATTATAACCTGTTGTGTACTCCCGTGTGTATAAACAGAGGATGGTAAACAGGTCTGTGTTTAGTCTGGTGTGGCCGTCCATCCCTCCTTTCTGTGTAAATAACAAAGAGACGTGTTGAACACAGTCATGGTTGTTGATGGAACAGACTATAATGGCTCTAAACTGTCAACAGTGGCAAAGTCAGAATGATGATAGACCACGTGTAGGCAAACTGAGGACCAGTTTAATGTCAGGATTGTTGGATGTGAAGACTATAAATCACAGTACAGATGACAAATAAGGAGTTGTCCTTGACAACCAGGATTATAATGTTTGTTTCTTTTATATTAAACAGATTAAATTAGGTGTTCTTAGCGCAGGGCACGTCATCATTTGCTGTTTCTGTGTTTTTCCCAGCTCCCCATACCGTGCTGGGTGCCCCTCCGAGAGACTGTAGGGGGATGGAGCAGCGCGCCGCAGGAGGGGGAACAGAGAGCCCCCGCCTTCGGGAAAGTGCCAGTCCAGAGGAGAAAGGGGAGAAAGGGGAAAGTCCAACCTCCAGCGGCCCCCCGCAGAGCAAGATGGGCCATCTGGAAGTGAACGGCAGCCCAGCGAACCCGCGAATTCGACAGAACAGCTCGCCGCTGAGACCACTGGGAGGTGTGGCAGTGACGCAGTCGCTTCAGACAGACTCGCATATGCTAAATACAAACGTTCAGCGTTGGTTCAGAAGTTTTATAGTTTGTACTGTGGACACAGGCTGCTTTTCACCTCTTTATTTCCATGTTTGTAAAGATTAAATAAGAACTTTAGCAAACCTTCCACATACAGTAACTGAAAGATCTCTACATGGAAATAAGCAAAACCAAAGCTGTAGCTTGTACAAACACTACATTTATGTCACTAAACTTCCAATTACAGGGGGAAACTCACAAATGCATAAACTCTAATGTTTCTGTCATGCTGGATGATGCAACATCTATTTCTTCCTTGTTTAACTGAACAACTGTCAACAATGGGAAGATAATGTTGTTGTCGTGGGTAGACTTGCTTGCTCTCAGGCCAGAGTTTTCTGGATTGATTCTCAGCCACTCATCGTGGTGGTCCTGAACCCGCATGGATGGGAGGGTGGTGTCAGGAAGGATCTCTGTGGTCCACATGCAGAACTCAATGATCCACTGTGGAGACCCCTAAAAAAAGAAGAAGAAGACAGAAATAGCCTTTCAAAGAGATTATTTGAGAGTGCAAATATTGGACAAATTTTGGATGTGTTCTTAAATGCATATTATTCCATTGACCATTTGTTGTTTTTTTTAATTATTACCACCTTTTTGTGGTTCTAGTGGCCTTTATTTACAGTAGACACACTGTTAAAGTGGTCTGTTTTCATTTGAAAATTATTTTGGTCTGAGACTTAATGCGCAATGTGATTTTTACAATGTGGAGTGTGTCTATCTTTAGTTGGAAGAGGGGGGGGGGGGGGGGGGGGGGGGGGGGGGGGGGGGGGGGGGGGGGGGGGGGGGGGGGGGGAGGGGGGGGGGGGG
>JBAMYA010044254.1:0-12621 GCA_037176975.1 Arrhamphus sclerolepis
GGGAAACATTTTAACATTTCTAAGACTTGACTGATGGCACAGCTTAGACCTGAAAACCTGAAAAACGCAAGATATTTGTCAAACATGGTTTTTAATTCCCATGTCACAGGACTTTTGTCTCTACAGTTTTAACTTTCTTGTCAACAATACAACCACATTGATATTTTTCTGCAATGACATATTCAGCCGTTTAACCTCTAAACACACCATTTCTTTGTTAATATTTACTGACAAGCTTGCTGAATCTCTATCTTACACATTCACACACTTAGTTGTTTACCAGGCAGAATGCTTTCAAGCACACGTAGCTCTTGTTTATGCAGAAATACGCTGAGTGCAATCATGACACCAAACCTAAACCTTATCCCAACACACGTTTATTATGTGACAAAGAAGGTGTGCGTATATGATACGCACCCTCCAACCACTCAGATATGCATGCACACATACAAAAACAAAAAGAACTGGTGTGTACCTGAGAGGACCTAGCTGTGATTTAGGTCACTAATCCGTTTCCACAATGACGGCCTGACAGCAAATCAGAGCACTAAGCTCTGTTGTCAATTCATCGGAAAATCCACTTGAGCATCTCTGCATCTCTGAACAGGACTGGGTTTAGTCTGTCTCACCCCATTTTTCTAATTTTTTTCTCTTCTGAAATCTGCCCCACCTCCCTCCCCTATGCCTCTCCTTCTTCATACAGCCTGTTAGACTGGTTGGGTTTTTTTTCCTTCCCAGTTCTATTCTAAAGGGATGCTGAATGATTAGCAGTGGGGGTCAGAAGAAATTGGAAAAATATGGTGCACTGCCAAAATTTAACACGGACGTCTTTTACCAATTTCAGCTTGAACCTGATGCTGGTACTGTGCTGGTTCTAGAGACGGTTCAGAAGTGGTTACAGTCTGGAACGTTTTAAGAACTGGACTGCTTCTATATGCACACAGAGGAACTAAAGAACAACGTCATTACATCATTGCATCTCTTTAGGGTTCTTACAGATCAAAGTATCTTTAAACACCATTATAAACAGGATATGTTCTCACCATTTGAGAGGGATGAATAATAGGGCTGGGCGATGTGAGTTCAAATCAATATCACGATTAATGGAAGGAGTTACCTCAATGATGATTAATGAGTGATTATTTTAGCATTGATTAATTTTTTTTGTCCTCATAGGTGACTGACAAGATTTTTGCTGCAAATGTATTCAACTATTAAAACTGATATTTTGCTAGTAAAACAAAACACGTCTTTGATCTTAAAATAAGTGAAAGGAAGCACACAGTTTAACTATTTATAGTCATGAAATGAACATTTCAACAAAAAGAAATAATTGAAATAATTGACGTGAGCAAGATTACATCAATAATTGGCACTGAATGTCAATTTCAATAAATTTTCGATTAATTGCCTAGCCCTAATCTATAAACACGAGTGGATAATACTCCATCCAATCCAATCCAAAAATGTATTTTAATGAAGACATAAACCTTGCTTTTGAATTCATTTTTAAAACGCTGTAAATGTATTTTTTGATAGACATTGGGGATGGTTGGGGATTTTAAAACATTACAAGTTTTTCTTCCACTGCTGCTTTCATATAAAGAAGGAGGCAACGTCATCCACGAAACACTGCTACTCAATCTTGGCATCCATTCTTTGTTAATTCCTTTTCCGTAGTTTTTTCTCAAGCACTTTGAGACAAACATGTCTGAAAATGCGCAGTGTTTTAGTAATGATAATCCCATCCCTCACCCCTGATGTAACCAGCTCTTGTACATAACCCAGTTTTTGCTGAACATGCTGAACAAAGGTTAGGTGGTAACTCTGAAGTAGCACTGGAACTGCTGCTTTGGAAGAAAAGGCCTACTTAAGGGTATTCTGCTACAATCCACAGGATATTCCACCATTTGTTCTCTGAAACTTTGGATACGATGACAACTGATTTTAGAGTGAAAAGTGATTGGAAAAACACCAGGTAAAACTGTCCTATTACCATATATTTGGTCCCCTGAGAATGCAAACTCCACAGTGAAGGACACTCAAGACTCAAGGAAGCACTATTAAAGTAGCTTTAGTGAGTAATGGCCGACCACATTCACAGTTTTATGTGCAGGCCTCTGACTTTTTTGTTCTTATCTACACTTAAATGCAATGCATAAACCGTAGCAGCCTTCTTCAGATAAATGAAGGACTGTCAGTTGCTACGTCTCTGTATTTTTAACCTTTCTCTGTGTTTATTTTAGATATATTCTTTTTAATATTCCCAGAAGAGATTGCTGGCCTCAGTTCTCCAAAGAATTTCAAAGTAAACAATGTGAATGGGTCCAGCTGGTGTGTTTTCATTGCACCGGGACTCCTGATGGTCTCATGGCTGTTGTTGGCTTAGGTGTAGTCTTAAATGTTTGTTTCTGCACTTACAGTCATAAATCCCCCACTTCTCACCCAAAACTTGGCTTGCTGCCTTGTGGCTAATTGCCCTACAGAGTTACAGCTTGCCATAAAACAAGTTGGCATTTATAAGGATTGAATTGAGGCTACTTACAGAATCTCAATTTGTTAAGTTGTCTAACAGGCCGGTGCATACAAATAGAGTTAGCTGGAAGTTCAGATATATTTTCTAGGGAGTTATACTTTTGTTATAAATACTTTTTATTCCTTCATTTTGTGTCATTTTACACAACTACACAACTGTAGCTGAACATTGTCTTACATGTACAGAACTTGTACATCGTTGGTTCTGTTAAAATGGCTCATTTGAGGGGCTTCTTTCTAAATCATTCTTAAATATTTATTCAACTACATACAAATTAATCTTCAACGCAATTGTTTTTTAAGCTAAAAATAATGAAAGGAGACTTTATGTCTTTTTCTCTCTCTAATTTTCTCAGCCATTCATCTGATTTTCACACTCACAGCAGGTGTTTTGCTGGGGTCCTAATAATAGTGTCAAGTATGAATGTTGATGATCAAATTTTTTGGTTAAAAGTTGTGTTCTGTTCCACTAACCAAATTTCCAGTTTTCATGCGAAGAGCATTCTCCATTTAATCACTGTTAAGGTCATGTTATCCATTTTAAATTCAAAGCAATTATGTGAAAGCATGAAACTAATATATACAGGCTGAATGACCATTAGTTGTTGTCCTCCAATACATCCAGGTCTATCAAGATCATAATAATTTATTTGACGATTACTCATCACACAAGTATTTGTGATTAATGATTGTTCAGTAGCCTCACTGTACATTATTGTTTTATCATGAAGCAGATACTTCTTGTACTCTTCAGTAAGTTAAATCTACTTTTTACTTGAACTGAAAATTAAAAATGTGCACATAGGTGTGCTGTCATGTTTGACAAAAGATTTCTTTTCACCTTTGTGCATATTTACATTGTATGTTACATATAGTCCAATTAAATCATTTAGTTAAAGCAGCACAGAGGAACTCGTGTGATTTTTTTAGTGCTTTGGGTCCCCTTATAGGCAGGGAAGTATCTTTTATTACACTTTATAAGATTTGCTTTTATTTGGTCACTTCCTCCATTCCTGTCTGCAGTATCTAAGCTGCATCTGCCATGTTTGCTGTACCTTGGTGAGCTGGTTTCATTGTTGTTGATGTGTGACATAATACCACAAGCGTTACACAGTTGTCGAACCAAGATGGGAGCCAGAACTTACATTTTCTGGTTTTGGCCGATAACAGACACAGAGGACCACTGCAGCGAGACGATGTCTTGCAAAAACAAGCAAATATTCTTTGCAATGAAATTGAGACTGATATTTAAACATGAACAAAAGTCCTTTGTCCTGTTTTAAATTACAAAAGGGAAATCAAGATGAGGAAAATTTCAAATAATGGAACAGCACTGCGGTGCAGAGGTTGGCTGTTTCTGTACGACTCAAATGTTCTTTGTTAAAACTTGAGTTTGGGCCCTTTTGTGTGGAATGTGAAACATACCCCTGTGCTTATGTTGTCTTCCGCCCATATTCTAAAAACATGAATGCTAGGTTATACGTGGGGAGCGGACACATTCACATGCACACAAACACACAAAGCTGCACGTGCTTCAGTTAACGGAGAAACAATTTGATTATAGTGCTGTGACGGACTGGTAACCTGTCTAGAGCGAACTCCGCCTCTGCCTCAACTCTGGCAGTTACCCTCCACGTTCCTCCATGTGTTGCTTTTTAACGTACCCAATGATTTGACAGATCTAGCGAAAATGACATTTACTTACAAAAAAAAAAAAAAAAAAAAACTTGTAAATTAAACTATTTACAGAGAAATCTCAAATAATACCCATCTATACATATAAAAGCATGTGAAGGTCCAATACTGTGTATGGCCTTGACCAACAACTGGGTGTGCCACTAAACCACCAGTCAAAGAGTGAAACGCAAAACGGAGCCCCTGGAACGGCTTTTGCTGGAGTGAGTTATTACAAATCAGAAATAGGGGGATCTGAGAGATGACCATCTGACAAATTAAGACAGAGCACAGAAAAAGGCAAGCAGAGATAAACTTCTATTCACATAAAACAAATATAAAATGCACAAATGTACTCCTTCATAAGGATGTAGCAGGAACAGACACATCATCTTTAAATACCCATTCTCTCATTCAAACCACTATGCAGAAACTGAAAATGTATTTTTTTCTTCGTGTGTGTGTTTAGCTATGTACATTAATGAAAGCATTTGTCCACACAGGTCACACACACACACACACACACACACACACACACACACACACACACACACACACCGACTTCCTGTAAATTGACCCAATGGTCTTTCAGGGTTGCAACCTTCACTTACTTGATACAACCAGACAAAAGAATTGAAGAGAGTCAGGAGCAGTGGTTTCTCAGGGTAAAGAGTAAAGAGCAAAAGGGAGTGGTTGGAAGGGGGATCCATAACATATAATGTGTCTGTGTGTGTGTGTGTGTGTGTGTGTGCGAGAGAGAGAGATAGAGATAGATTAACATCTGAGGTTATCACTTTCTCTGATCCCTCTTCACTTCAGGCTGTTTTCACACATGTGCTGCAGCCCTGAATCGCTGTATTTTACGATCTCTGTCAGAGGGGACACCTGTGCGTCATTGCTCGTAGCTCTTCCAGTAAAACCACTATCTCCTCACTTCTCTCTTCTTAAGATGTATTTTAAGAATTGAGACATTCCCCAAGTTGCTGTGTGAGATCGACTTTCAGGTCAAAGTAATGGAAAGGAGACAAGGCAACCAAAACTTAAGAAAAGAAAAATGATTCATGACTGGGCCTGGAAAGTGTCCAGAGTTCCAGTTAAATAAGATTAAACTGTAATGGAAAAATATAGTTTGCGCATAATCTGCATCTCTGATTTGTCTATAACCAGATGAGCCACACCATTAAAACCACTGGGAACAACAGCTCATCTGGATGCAATGTAATGTTCTGCATGCATGTGAATGTTTATATCATGGCATTCACATGGATGTTACTTTTGGCACGTTTCACCTGAACATTTTTGAGAAATAAATAAATGCAGAAGGTGATTTTACTCATTTTTCAGGTTCAAGGTAGAATAAGGTTAAATTAAAACTCTGCTTGGTAAGGGGAATTCTGCTGTGAAAGCTGGAGATAGTGCTGGGGGGGCAGGAAATACATGCCAATAAGTGGACTTCCAAGTATTTTTAAGCATGTTTGTTTCTGGTTTGCTGAACGCTGCAAAAAGTTGCAAAAATCTAAGCATAAATAATACATACCCAAGAATTTCAACTGTGTGATTTAGTTATGGTGAGTCCACTTGTCAAGCCAACTCTTAGAAGACACACTTGCATGTCAAACTTTTACTTTGTCACATAATTATAATTTACTTACACTTAAGACAAAAAGCATAAAACCTGACTGGTTACCAAGGATGAATTTATAATATTACAGCAGGTAATAAAGTTCTATAGTTGCTAAATAGTAGACAGAACCCGTTTTACTCATTCGAGAAATATTTAAATGGAAAATACAAATCAGATTATTCTGAATATTTTAATGTCTTTGATATCATCATCAAACCAAGAGCGTCATCAGGACAACTAAGAAGCACTCTTGTGGTTTAGGGTGTAACAGATCACATATGTTCTTCACATTTCTGACTGGTTTTGAGATCAGTAGAGTTTAAAAAAAAGAGAAGGGTAGACTTTGTTTTTCGCTTGCTCTCCATTTAGTAAAAACACTTGAAGCAAGAAGACGCATCATTTGAAAGGCTGAAATGCTCTCAAACTCCTCTCAAAATGTCCTTTTAACGCTGCCAAAGACACATCAGGGATATACTGGCTTCAATTTTAACAGTACATTTTAATTAGTTCATGAAAAAACAACAAGACTTAATGATACTTTTTCTGTAAATTTACGTGTAAGAGTTTTCTCCCCTCGCAGACAACGTGGTGTTGTCGTTTATGTGTCGCCATGCTGAGCGTCCTCATGTTCATGTGGCTCCCATGACTGTTTTTGTCACTACTTTTAAATAAAGCGTAACTAACATATCAGGTGGTTTCTCTGTAAGCTGATTTATGACTCTACATCAAACGAGTCATATCGAAGCCTCTGCCATAACATGAAGACACAGACGTCCCTGCGTTGCCTCAACGTGGAACATTACTGACACCGTACAAGGATCCAAAGAGCTCCCATACTGACGTCTGCCCGAGGCTTTGCAGGTTCCCCTGCTCTGCATGCTCACCACTACTGTTCACTAATTAAAGAACTCACAATCCACACCGCTCCTTTTTTTTTTTAAATGAAAAAATAATGATAAAATAATAACAAAAGAATAATAATCCTCGTCTGTGGCTCACATGACATTCTGAAGATCATCCGTGATCCGTTACAGCCCTAGCTGCAGCCCAGAAACAATGGAAATGAGCTGTCTCAGACACACACACACAGAAGTAAGTGGAAGGCAGAAACACACACTCACTAACATCACCACCTGCAGGTGCTCATGGTTCATTTTCCCTTCACAACGGCTGTCTTCTTTTTCCAGAGAAGCTCAGTCAGATCTAGACGGAGCTCGCTGTGGGTCTGTGTTTGACTGTGAGCTTTTTGTATTTCAGAACACATTCAAAAAAATTCAGAGGTCTTTTTCTTTTCCCCCAAATTTGCTATTCATATTTTTTCATCTACAGCAATAATTCGTAATGGCAGTGACTTCAATGAACTTAAAGAAACATTTTCTTGTTGGTTATCAGTCACTGCTCTTCAATAATCAACTCTTAACTACAAGATTCAGCCAAGATGACCACCGATGCAGCTAACTGTCCTTTCATTTACCTTCCGCTGAGTTTTGCCTTGATGTGCCTCGTGACAGCCGCAACAGTGATGTCTGACGTAATGCAGGCCTCACAATTGCAGATAAGAGGGAATTCTCTAGGCGGAGGAACCATGGGTACCATTAAAAGAAAAAAAGGGGATTAGAAGACTTGAGAAATGGAGGAAACACAGGAAGAGGTGAAATAAACAGAATGGTGAGGAAGACTGAGGGAGGGAGAAACAAAGAGGACAACAGAGAGCGAGAAGGAGAATGAAAAGGAGGTATGTTAGCAAACCATCTGGACTTACCCTCTGATAAGAACCACTTAGTCAGCAAGCACCTCATCACTCAGCCAACCCTGCTCTTTCTTTCTCAGCCTCGTGTAAATTTGTCTGAATACTCCACTTCTGTGCTGTGTTGGTGTCTCCTTTCTCAGATTTTATGTTGTTCTAAACAAGACTGGACACAATTATACAACTTAATCCAGGCATTTTCTTTTTGTCCCATAATTACTGGAAGCATGAATGTGGAAGCAAAGAAAAAGGGACAAAGAAAAGATGATTTTTTTTTTCCTACTAATCTTTTTACTGAACTCCAATTATTATTCTCACTGAAAATTCATAGTAACTTTTCATCAAATCCAAGTCGCACTCGTAAGTCAGAAGAAGGTAATAAAAAGACATTTAACAGAACACAAACTAGTTTTATTGAGCATAAAAACATAAATTAAAATAACTGAAAGTCTGACGTTTCAGGATGACGAAGTTCGTGTGCTGGAGCTGAATGAACACAAAATCCATCCCCCCGTTTTCTATTTAATCAAATGAAGTTTATAAGAACAGAAACATCTCAAGCGTTCTCACAGAAACCATCAAACTACAAGCTGAATTTAAGTATTTCTGTTGATTAAAACTATGTTTTGTTCTTTTGTTTAATTTTTGCTGTATTATTCTTTTGACATGGTATCAAACTCATAATTTGCTTACCTGCCAGAATACAATTCATAATAAGCTCGAGGCCTTGGATGTTTCTTTTAATGCATCTATTTGATGAACTGAACTTAAGGAATCGAGGAGACATCAGTCATCACTTGCCCAATAATACTTTTTTTTTTCCCCAAAACTGATTTTGATCTCAAACAATTATGTTACTAACATAAAACAGTCCTTGTGCTGCATTCTTTTTATTGATTGTTTGGATTCATAATAAATCCAGCAAACTCGCTCAGCAAAAGGACTTTCACTTTTACCCGCCCCCAAAAAAGATCTACAGAGGAAGTAAAATCCTGCTACGGCAACCTGAGGTATACGTGACATAACAATGTTAGAAAATACTTCACTGTACATTCTGGAAAAAAAAGAAAAAAGAAACTTTTCTTAAACTAACAGTGCCAAATAGAGCAAGACGGTCCTTCAGATACATTACAACTGACACGAAAACACAAACGTTTCCTTGGAAGGGCAGCCGCTGCCTCACAGTCATTACTTAACTCCTTTTGCAAAGTGATGTCCTTGCTCTGATGACTTTCATCATCTTTCTGGCTTTGAAACCTCGACGCACATACATACACACGTGCGCGCACACTTACAGACCCCTATACTGCAGACACTCAATCTATCTCACACATCCCTCTCAGAGGCCTTGTTGCTAGGTGATCATGCTCTATTTGTGGAGAGAGAGCAAAAGAGACTTGGAATGAGATGTGCATATGTGTGTGTGTGCGCATGGAGGGGGAATTTTCTGAGAACAATCAAGTTCTGTAAAAGGTTTCATTGATGTTTAGTATCTTTACACTTTTGCACTTGCACACACGCAGTAAATAACACAGGTAATTTGTTTCTCAGATCTGAACAGAAACACACAACTGGCTAGTAGTACGTGTGTGTTCTTACAGCCCATGCATGGCTGCTCATGTGAATGTGTACATATCCGTGCCACAAGATGAATGCCTGCGGAGTGTGTGTGTGTGTGTCTGTGTGTGTGTGTGTGTGTCAAAGTTCCTGCAATAGCTGCGGTGCCGGGATCCCCAGCAGGTCATATAATGGTTGGCTGGTCACATTGTCTGCCCCAGTGGTCACTTTTCACGTACACACACACACACACTGTCATTTTAATCTGCAAATACATCTATTATTATCTGATAAAGCCTGCAGAGAAAGAAAAAAAAAATCCTGCTCTACTCTGAAAAACCATCACACAACTTTGCATCCAGGGGGAAGAACAAACTCGCTATTTCAAATAGTTATTCCTCTAAGAACAACCATCTATGAAAGTTAGAATTCTCTGATCAAAAAAGACATTATAATATGAAGGTAAGAAAATATTACTATTTTTACTCGCATAAAAGAAACATTAAAAAACATCTAAACTATGCAGGCAGGGATTTCACTATAAATATTAAATGTGTTCTTAAAAAGGGATAAATTAAACTATTTCATTTTCTAACGTCATTACAAAACCTGTGATAAGAAATTATAACAGAGACATTTTATTACAACTTCAAAGAGCACTTAACTTTTAATTCCTCGAAACACCCCAACAGCATAATTTAAATGTGAAGAAAATTAACTAATATCCAGGATGAAGAGAATCGAAATAAATATTAGCTTATCTCTACTTCATCTGACGTACTACGAGCTACGAGTCTGAGCGTTTCTTTGTTCTGGATGGTAGAATTAACATTTCTGCAACATTTTACAATCACAGATGACATCCTTATGTAAGCTAACACACAACAACCAATATCAAGGTCATTACCAGCGATTGCGGCCATGTTCACACTATGTGTTTCAAATAATTTTTTTGCGTCATCACGACAAATAAAAAACATGGACAATGTCCTCAATTTTAAAAGGACACGTTTTTACATCGGCTCATTTTGGTTAACAGCTTTAAAAAAAAAGAGACTTTCACATTTATTCAAATAAAGTGTCTTTGCTTCAGTACTGTAACATCATGAACATGTTTTTAACATTTTAAAGTAATATTTTTGTGCTCCTGCTTGTTTTTTTTCTACACAAACGAATAATCTCATAGCAGAGAAAGAAGGGCGCTCCATGATGTCACATTTAAAAGCGCCTTAAATATGCTGCTGAATGATAATGTTTCTGAATTTAACTTTTTTTTTGCTGTTTTGTTTTGATTGCTTTTTCCCCCCTTCAATTAATGTAACCACCAGCGGAATGCAGCAGCTGTCTGTGCTGCTTGACTGGCTGCATTGTCTTGCACAGTGGTTCGTCTGAAGCTCACACTCCTAATCCACTGAAACATTCCAGGGAAGCAGAAAAAGGCTCAACAATCTCCCCAAAAATCACACCGACGAATATGTGAAATGGACCCGTTAAATAATGCATAATGGGTTAAACGCACAGAAACGTCTAACAAAACAATTGGAGATGGCTCCTGTTTTTTTGTTTTTTTAATGTTATGCTTGCAGAAACGCATCATCTGTTTTTTTCTCATCCAGTCAGTCATGACAGCATCTGTCATCAGGTCTTTGCTGCAATATTCAGAAAATACATTCTCATGTAGCATCTTCTCTGCGTCTGCGCTCTGCATTCAGAAATATTTCAACTAAAATAGACAAAAAGCAAATATTGGAAAGTGATGGATGGTCAAAGTTTTTTGGTTTTTTTTCTCACTTTGAGTTTCTTCACATCACCTCATGAAATGTGAAAAAATACGACTAAAGGTGTCACATCTTTTCTATAATTAAACACATGAAAGTACATATCATTTTTAATATTCTTTTGCTGACATCTTATCTTTCCCACTAATCCCACTGGAATCTAAATCAGTTGCATATGTTCCCCTCTCTACTACTGTCTTTGGCCTCTTTTCTTTACGATCTGTCCATCCACGGTCGTTTTTACGCATGTTTCCTCTCACACTGACAGTTTAATTCCTTTAATCCATCACGTACTTCCTCTTTTGCCATGTTACTCACGCATGTCTTTAGAAGCGTCTCGAATTTGTGTCTCAAATTGAAAAGGTAACTGTTTGCCGGGAGTAAAGAGGAGAGGGCAGCAAAAAAAGAAGAAAAAAAAAGGAAAAGACATGCTTTTAAACACACACACACACACTCACACATGCGCGTGCTCTTACAAAGCGTGGCAGAGAGCGAGAAAAGCAGTGGAATGCAAATTTCTGTGTCTGGAAGTGATTAGGCAAAAAGCAAGAGCCCATCTTCTCTTTCTCTGTCTGAACAGCAGCACACAGCCCAGGCACCCTGCACTCACCTCACCCCCTACACACACACACACACACACACACACACACACGCATTAACGTGCCTTTCAAAACACACAATACTAAAAGCAGAGGCGTTAAATTGCTCTGAAGCCAAATCAGAACGCTGATGCCTCTGAAAGTATATGCATTTGTTTTTTGCTATTACTTTACCTTCTTTTCAAGGTAACAGACAGAAAGCACTCAACTCCTCTTTCCATTATAAGTTAATCATACTTGAAAATCATTTGTCACCTAAAAGACTCAGATTTGAGGTATTTAATTACACTTTAGTAAGAGTTTACCTCTCATTTTAAGATAAGCTGCATATGCACACACATTCAAGTGAGAAAGGAATCCTCCTTCCTTTTTTCTGCATTTAAATCACACAAAATACAAAATGTGAGGAACGCTTTTCAATGTAATTCTGTCCAGACAATTTGAACTAAAGCTGTAAATGTGGAGGATTCATAAAAGTACAATTTACGGCAGAGATGCTGTCTCGGGGTTGCACAGGTGTTCCTAATAAAGAGCTGGGTTTGTGTGCACATGTAGCATTTGCAGCGCTGCAAAAAGCATACTCTGAGAATCTGCAGTCAGATATGTTGTGTGTGAAGAAAATGAATGAAGTGCCAGCAGCTCTCCGCCTGTTGTGTGTTCTGTCTGCAGGACAGAGCTAACTTTTACAGACTGACTTGAACCTCGCTCCTGGAAATTCAATCCATCTGTCCACCTTCAACGCTGAGGACTTTTACTTGAAATAATTCCTTTACCACCTCATCATGACCTGTGACTGCAACACTAATTCAGTAACTCAATGGGAGTAATATTTTCCTTTTCTTTTCTTTGAAAAAAACAAAACAAAACTTATTTTGATTAAAGGAATGAGAAATGAGGCCTGATGGGGCTTAAAACTGCCTTTGGACACTTTCTGCAGGCACAGTTGCCCAAAATGTTTCTTATTATGCATCCATATCCACATTATGACGGTAATTTGAGAGTGTGCGTGCGTGCGCATGCGTGTGTGTGTGTGTGTGTGTGTGTGTGTGTGGGGGGGGGGGGGGGGGGAGCACAAAAAAAACCCCACCCCCCCTTTCCCCTTCCCCT
>JBAMYA010044255.1:0-12620 GCA_037176975.1 Arrhamphus sclerolepis
TGGCCACCATTAAAAGGCAGTTTGCAGCAATGTCAGCTTAGATCCTACTATGTTTTATAAATGAGACCTCTGAGGTCATATTTACAGCTATAGTGTTATGTTATATCCAACTGTTTGGGGACTGAATTTTTTTTGTACCACATCAACTAAATTAATATTGAGCAATAAAGCTGACCAATCAGATGTGTGGATTCATTGAAAGAGAGCTATCCATTGGCTCTGGAGTTGGTTTTGACCACTTTGTCCCACCTCTCTGCCCAGTTCAAGGAAAACTGGGCTTAGAAATCTACGGTTGACATGAGCTGATGGCTCGTCCACCTACATATGTCTATGGTCACGATAAACTCTCATAACTTCTGTGGGCGTAGCTTAACAGTAAACCAACCAATCAGGCGTAGCTCATTCATCATGACAACAACCAATAGGAGCGCAGCGGGCTTAATCATTCATGAACTCACCAAAACAGCTTTTTCTCAATCACAGAGATTTCATGGGGTGGGGTGGGCAGTTTTTGGTAAAAACAACATTAAATCCCCTATTTAGAGACCTAAAAAACAAATTTAAACACCTAATTAATGCTGTTTAAAGGACCTTAAAATCTTGTTTTACATCAGCACTTTTTCAGTGAATTGAAGGTAGAAAACATGAATGGCTGATTTATTTATTTATTTATTTTCAACAATCATAACTGTCCGTTTGGAAGATTATCAACTGCTTTACCAATTACCTCTGTGTTATTCCTCTCTGTTATCTTATCTTATCTTAAATCCGACCCTGTTTACGAGGAAAAAACGTTTAAATTCAGTCATTTCAAACACGTAATGTGAGTCTAACTCCTCTTTTTATGTTATATTCTTTCATCTCAACCAAAGTCCAACTGCATCTCCGTTCCCAGAAAGTGGCTGTCAGACTGGAGGAGAAGGAGGCCACTTTAACCACAGAGGAACATCTTTTGTTCTTGACATGGAGCCATTTGCAGTTTCACATTGTTTTGCATGTAAATACTCAATAATGCTGTAATGGATCAATGAAGCTGAACATGGACCAAGGATTTGGCACCACAGTGTGATTTGTGCAGATTACAACTTTTGCAACATTATTTCTACAGTTATAAGTTGTACAACAGTCTACATGTTACATCCTCTAAGGGCTCCTCTTTCTTTCTCTTAACAGGGTTTGTTTGGCTGATCAGTGCAAAAGTTGATATTTCAACCCTCAATCATGCGGCTGTTTCCTCCACGATCAGCCGCTTAATTACGCAGGTATACAGTTTTACAGAAGAAATGTGTGCAGCTTCAAGATGATGCAATGTGCTGTTTTACAGTTAGAATATAATTACATAGTATAACATGACACTAATTGTAATTCGTCATGATAAGTCTATGCTATTATGAGATTTGAATTAATTATAGAGTTAAGAGTATTCAGCCCCAGTTTTGTACATTATGTATTAATGTACCAGATTGTGTAGTAATTATGATTGTTATTTAGGCGTAATGTTTGTCGGGTGTGTTTAATAAGAAGCTGTGTACAATTAAATCAGAAGTATAAGATGGAGCAGTTTTGACAGTTTGAAGTGTTACGTTACTCTAAACCGGTTCTTGTCAAATAGTTGGGCTGAGGGGTTGAGAGGCGTGTGGGGGGGGGAACGTTCATGGTGCGTTCATGTACGCGTTCATGGCACCTGACGGTGGAGGAGGAGATCAGTTCATGTGGTTATATATGTCGTCATGACCAGAAAAAACAATCAATCTGCTGCTGAAATATCCTGGAAGAGCTGAGTGCTGGTAACTATGTTCCAAGTAACCAGTGAAAGAGGGGGAGCTGCTTCTCGCTCAACAGCAGTCGACTCTTTTCATTGTCTTTCCATCAAGTCGATATAATGGCGGCTAAATTCAAACACAGGCTCGTTTGCCCGCCACACATCACTGCTGTCCATAGACACGCAAATGCAGTCATTCCAGATGCGTATGGCGTCTGCGTCTGGCTCCATAGACTTGAACGGGTCCAGGTTACACGCTGTAATCCTCCGTGCACGCCTGAGCCGTCCGGCAGACGTCAGCCAATCAGGTTGCAGCTAGGCAGAAAGCTCTAGCCAATGAAATCGTAGGAGGCGGGTCTGTAACGGCTTTGAGCAGACCTCACATTACAGGAAAATGGAGGACAAAATAGCAGTAGTGTTTGTCGTCACATAGACATAAATGTATCAGAAATAAAGGAGGGAAGTGGGGGATCTGGTGTGACTGAGTGTGGAAATATGACGACGCCTACGAAGCATAAATGTTATGCACTTTTCATCCCTTCTGATAAGCTAAAATATAAGAAATATTGTAAAAAGTCATAACCTTTTTGAGTAGGAAGAAGCTGACAAGTGACCAGCTTTTACTCTTTAAAAGTTTTGAATGTTACCGTGTTAAGTCTATAAAAATGCACACCCCAATAAATCATTTAAACTTTCCTGTTTTCAGAATCACGCAGACTGAGCAGTTTGGTTTAAATGTCACAAACTGAACTTAAATAGTTTTAAGAAATAGGGAACAGTTTTAAGTTGTTGCAGATGATATCTAAGCTCATGTTATTAATCTGTTTTGATAATGAGGTGATTGTATGCAGAATCCTGGTGCCAGCAACACTTACGGGGTAAATAAATAAATACTATCAGGTTATCAATAGTAAATCAATTAAGCGTGACTAAAATTCTGTCCCCTGGGGAGGATGACAGAAAATAGTTGAGAACCACAGCTCTAAACACACAAATCCAGCTGCAGTGTTTAGAGCTGCATATTTTAAGAGAACTTTAGGAATCCTTCACTCTATATATAAATATTTCCAAAATTCAGATTCAATTTTAAAACCTAAAGAAACAGTTTATAATTTAATAAGATTAATGCATAAGAACCTAAACCACTTTTTTTAAATTTGTCTTTGTGAAAACACTTGCAGGAGAGTTTATTCCTTTAAAACAGCAATGAGATGGGCAGACACCTTTTGAGTAATCAGTCTGAGAGCCCCCAGTCAAATAACACTGCATCCCAGTCCAACCATAAAATATGAAAGTAATAAAATCCCAGGTCTAACAATGGTGAAAATTATTACACATTGGAACAACATTAAATGCACATTTAATACCCTTAATTGTATTTAAGTTTATTACTGCTGAGGAATGAGGTGTTTTTAAGAGGAAAAGAGGACTGATTGTAATTAATCCCATTCCCTGTTGGTCATATTGAAAACGTGCAACCTAATGACTTTTCTAACGGCCGCTCTGGTGCCTCGGTGCTGTATCCCTCAAAAGAAGGGAAGATGGTGACGGCTTTGATTGTTTGTTATGCATCTACAGTATCTATTTATTAAAAATGCTTGGCTGACCTGGCAACACTCAGCTTCATTTTGGAACAGTTTTAAGCAGCGTCTGTTTCCATTTTTGTTTAAAATCTACCTCTACCTCTCTGTCTTTCAGACTTAAAACGCTTTCATAAACGGTTTCATGCATAAATCACTGTTGCATGTTGTTAGCATAGCCTGCCACTGAGCCATCTGTCTGCACGTTTGCTGTGAGAGAGATGAGATTATCTGAAAACTGAAGGACACCTGCAAATGTCTCGTGAACATGTTTGAAAAAAGCTCTTTGTTCCCTCAAATAAATGAAATGGCTTAAAGAAGAAGCCAGGATGACAGCTGTTCTTTCACTGTCCCTGTTTAAGTGAAAACATAAAGAACAGTACATTGTTGAGGTTGTGTAAGTCAATTAAACGAGTTCTTAATTAATTCACTTCCTCCGTGTGAAAGCTCGCGGGGCCTGTTCTTGGGTTCACACAAAACTCAAGGAGAGAGACAAATACATGTTTTTGAAGCTTCCTATTTTTGTGCTGAAAGGTAGATTTTTTTAAAAAATTTTCTAACAAACTCATAAGCTGCAATCACACTTCATCTGTCATCATTCATGGGAGTTCTGATATTTGAAAGGTTCAATCCACAGCCACTAAAGCTTTGTGACTGATTTGCTTTGCAGATAAGTGATGCATACCTAATGTTTATCCGTCTGCAAAGAAAAATCACTTTCACCCAAACAGATGCTAAAGCTGCTTCTGTTCAGTTTTTCCTTTTAGCTCCCACTTCAGAGTAGAAGTCCCAGCCTGAGGGGAACCATCTGTGACACAAATTGGTCAAACTGGTTAAACTGGCCATATATATACACACACACACATTTTGTGTGTACGTGGAGCCATATAGGTGAGTACTTTTAGCAGTATAGTGTATATTGTCCCTCGTTCAAAAACACTATTGGACACACATGAGCTTAGTGTATAAAATTCTGATCAAACTCCAGAATTTCACAGCTTATATTACGACTTTTAGTGACTTTCTTGTATTTCTGGTGACATCAAATTCCACAGGCAAGGTGCAGGCACCCAATGACATTATATGAAATTGATTTCAACTCATTCCAGCAGAGAGATCTTGACATGGTATATAATAAAGAGAAAATACAGATGGAGGCCAGGCTGTCTGCTCCTGCTAACAAAAGAAAATATTGAGCTGGAAGGAGCTGAATATCTTCAGGTAGACATGAAGCCAGTCAGCCGAATCCCTCAGAGCCAGATTTATGTGTGGGAACATACTTTCAGCAGTGAATTATGATTGACAGGTTCTGAGGAGTGATAGACATGTCCTATCTTTATTTTTATACTGGGAAAGGAGAGGAGGTGGAGGAAGAAGAGGGGGAAAAACTGAGGACTCGGTGAGTCATTAAACACAGGAAATGAAGCACTGATACATTTAGAATCGTTTTAGCTAAGTTTCAACAATGTGAAATAGACAGGCAAGCATGGCGCAGGAGATAATAGAAAATTGCATACATTTTAACAGGCTTGACAGAGAGGGATCAGAGAGTATTAATCCACAGCTTTGTTGCACCCCATCTTGCTAATGTGGCTCTTTAGCAAACCATTACAGCCACACTCAGAGACGTGCAAATGGAAAATAAATGGGACAGAGACAGCTTCCATATTAACTGTATGTCAGGAATAATAATTTCTGTTTCATTTCAGGTTAAAGGGTAGGTCCTGGCTATTATAAGCTGTTCTGAAATATCAGGCCACACA
Source organism: Arrhamphus sclerolepis (assembly GCA_037176975.1). Lineage (NCBI taxonomy): Eukaryota > Metazoa > Chordata > Actinopteri > Beloniformes > Hemiramphidae > Arrhamphus > Arrhamphus sclerolepis. Next base: position 5,106 of record JBAMYA010044255.1, read on the forward strand.
TTCTCTGGTTCTCAATATTCTTTAATTCAATTTTAGAATTGAAATGTCTGTGTTTCGAAGAAAGTACAAGTTTTATATTAAGCAACTATTTCGGCACACTCTAAGAAATAATAAAAAACAAACATATTATTTGTTATTTATCAAGTTCTTAAAGTACTGTTCTCGTAGCATATTTTATATTAATCTAAAATTTAAGCACATGTGCTACACAGCGACCCTGGCTTGTTCCTTTCTATACTGGAAGTGATTGTGTCTAGACAAAAACGCCACCTAGCGTATAAAAGTAGCACTGCTCTGCAGTACTTGGGTGGCCTTTATCAAACTAAAGTTGCTACAATGGCTGGAAAATACACATGTACAGTTGTGATCAAAATAACAAAGTGTGTTCAAGAAAAGCTCAAAATCCTCATACTAGGGTTTATTTCCATACACGTAAATGCACTGGAAACACTGGACATTCTCGTCCACATCAAAGCATGAAGGCAAATTTTATTGAATTTGTTACAGTTTACTATTTATTTACAGAAAGTAGAGTAAAAGGAATTACAGACTATCAAAAATATCAGTGTAAATCAGGTGTGAAAAATCAAACAGGTGACTCGTATTAAAGGAGGAAGGAAGCAACGTTGTGCATGAAGGTTACAGTGAATTTCTTTCTGATAACTGAATAAAATGGGTCATTACAGACATTGTTCAGAAGAAGAGGAACAGAACTTTGAGTGGAGAAGTTGATTGGACAGAGGAAGATATATACATAAAAATAGAAAAAAAAAACAGGAAATACAGAGGAACTGTGGAACGTAGTCCAGTGGTCCTGGACTGGAATACCTGTCCACAGGTGACTCTGTGGACACAGATGTGGAGCAGTTCTTAGAAACAGCTGTTATACAACTGAATATTAGTTCAGAGATTCACTGGAAAGATCAACAAGCATTTCCCAGTTTGTACAATAAATTTTTATCAGTTTATCAAGAACGATAAAGTGCACCGTCCCAATCATTTGCTTTTCCTAAAAGCTAAGGGTTTTTGCTCCCAGGGTAAAGTGCAGATGGAGTTCAGCTGCTTGTTGGGGTTGTCAGTGCTGTCGACGCTCCACAGTGGACGTTCGGGTTCTGCTGCACACAGAAGGATCTGGAGCAGCGGGGACAGGAAACTTGAAGATCATACGGACGTTGAAGTTAACTGTCAGACATGGCTACCACATCCAGAACAGGTAGGGACGCATGGAACCCAACAGCAGAAAACTAAAGATTACAACATGTTGTGATCACCGAAGCCTCAGTCAGATGCTTTGAGAATTAATTCTTAAGAAACATGGCAAGAAAAATCTACATAAGACTTATAGAGTGTTAGCAGAGTTTTGAATGTATGATGTAAATATAATGGAGAATCTCATGTCCTACACACCCCAACCACCCAATGTGTTCATTTCACTTCAATTCAATAATATTTTATTAATAACAAAAGGAGATTTATATCAGGCCTGATCACGTAGAGGCTGTTAGGCTCCAAAGTTTAATGCCTGATCAATAAAGTACAGTTCTGTAAAATAAGTTCAGCATCGATGCACACAGGGTGTATTGACCGGGGGTGCACGTGCTCACATCACATTCCTTTACAGTATTCGTACCACATGAAATGCCCTGATCATCACACACATCTTTAGAAATAATGTTAAACCTGAAAATTAACACAAGCACCCAAGCTTCAAGAGGTCACATCATTTTTGGTTATACCATGCATTAGCAACTGTAGCCATCAGTGTGTTCAAAAAATTAAATTAAATTTAAAAAATCAAGTTATTTTTCTTGTGGCTTGTGACTCCAGAAAAAACAAACAAACAAAAAGACATTTGTGTTGAACCACAGCCATAGTTGACATTCAAACCAAATTACTTTGATATACTGCAGTACACCAAAATACCTTGCGATTTTAATGGAGTACTGGCTGATTTTTATTTATTTTTTAGAGGCTATCAAACAGTTATTGCAGGGGTGCTCAAGTCCAGGCCTCGAGGGCCCCTGTCCTGCATGTCCTGCATGTCTCCTGCCACAACACACCTGATGCAAATGAACATGCCGTTAACAGATGTGTGCAGACCTGGATGAGAAGTTGATGGTGAGTCATTCATTTGAGTCAGGTGTGTTGTGGCAGGAAACATGCGGGACATGCGGGACATCCAGGACAGGGGCCCTCGGGGCCTGGACGTGTTATTGTCATGGTCTCCAGCTCAGCCTGTATCAGCCATACATGGTTCACTACCTCTCTGTCCGAGCCTCCCTCACCTCTGATAAGTCACACCTGTTCTCTCTCTTCGCCAGATTGTTCCACTTTTTTGAAAGTTTCTTTCACAGCTCTGTCTTCTGTTTCCTGTTTGACCAGTATTATCAGACCTTGGACCTACTCTGGACCCTGAACTCTGACTGACTCCTGCATGGGTTCTGTGGGTTTGTGTTTCCACCAGGTCAGTGCTCTCCTGTTTCAGATGAAGGCCCACGGTTCCCCATCCTCGGACCCTCCCCTCCTGCCCAACTACCTGCAGCTTCTTCAGATTCACCAAGTCAGCATCAGCTCCAGTAACCTTTTAACCTCCACCTCCTCTGCCAGTCATTTATTGATCTCAACCACCACTAAACAGTTATTCAGCTTTCAGAGGACAAGCATTTATGACTGATGTTCATGAAACTTTATAGTCTTTATAATCTCATGCCAAATTTCAAACTGATTTGACTTGTACAGAGTGAGTTAATGGTCAGTTAGGTTTTTGCTCATATTTTGGGACTTGATGTTATAAAATTCCTCTTGCTTCCTCTGATTGCAGATTTCATATTACCAAAAAGCACCAGAGAGACGAGCTTAGTAAGAAAAAGTTTAACAATTTGTGCACAAAAATGAGAACAGTCAGCACAGCTGTACAGGACAACAGCTGGAGCTCTGAGGAGACTCTTCAGAACAGGATCTTTTATATTGTGTACAGTTTACAGGATGACGAATGGTAAACAATCGTCTCTGTTATCTGTGGAAACCATACGATCTTGGGATCTTGGGTCCTGCAGGAGGTCCATCCTGTCCCCTGATTACATGCAACAAACAAGAACAAGTGTGTGTCTCAGGTGAAGAGAATTAGGATGAGTAAGCATGAGTCAGCATAAGCTGCATATGAACCACGATAATCATAAAGACTAGTGACCTAATTATATATAATGTGCTGATTATATCTTTAGTATAACATAATATGAAGAGTGTGTAATTTAGTCAATTTTTCTCCACATACTGAAAATTCTTATTTCAGTAGCTTCTTGAGCAGGGGACATATCTACAGAGTTGTGTTGTAAAATGCTGCTGCACATCAGCTGTCCACTTAGAACGTGATATTTTTTTGAGGGGGCAAATTTGCATTTTTGTGTTGGTAGTGTTGAAGCCTCCATCCTGGTGCCAGACTGCTGAAGCTGTGATGAAGCATGAAGCAACACTGGACATCATCCATCAATGACATCAATGTTAGAAGTATTATTGACATTGAAATCCTTTATTGTTAGCCTGTAGACTGATGGAAGTCAATCCTGAATAAGAAATCACTGCTGCATCTATTTAACCAGGCTAAAAGCACTGAAATCAAAGATCTCTTTTACTAGAGACCTGGACCATCAAGGTCTGTTAAAATATGTTTCATAACTGTTTGGTGAGAAAAAATACTGTGATACGTTTCATCTTGTTGGATGTACAAAAACCTACAGGTGCTCGTCATATAGAATATCATCAAAAAGTTAATTCATTTCAGTAATTCCATTCAGAAAGTGAAACTTGTTCAATGTATACATTCATTCCACTCAGACTGTTATATTTTAAGTGTTTATTTCTTTTCATTTTGATGATTATAACCAGCAACTAATGAAAATCCCAAATTCAGTATCTCAGAAAATTAGAATATTGTGAAAAGGTTCAATGTTGAAGACACCTGGTGCTAATCTCTAATCAGCTAATTAACTCAAAACACCTGCAAAGGCCTTTAAACGGTCTCTCATCTAGTTCACAATCATTGGGAAGACTGCTGACGTGACAGTTGTCCAAAAGACGATCATTGACACCTTGCACAAGGAGGGCAAGACACAAAAGGTCATTGCAAAGGGGGCTGGCAGTTCACAGAGCTCTGTGTCCACGCACATTAGTAGACAGGCGAAGGGAAGCAAAAGATGTGGTAGAAAAAAGTGTACAAGCAACAGGGATAACTGCACTTTGGAGAGGACTGTGAAACAAAATCCATTCAAACATGTGGGGGAGATTCACAGAGTGGACTGCAGCTGGAGTCGGTGCTTCAAGAACCACCAGACACAGATGTATGAAGACATGGCTTCAGCTGTCCCATTCCTTGTGTCTCGACACAAGGAATGGGACAGCTGAACAATGATGGGATAGCTGAACAAGAGAGTGTCAGAAGCATCTCGTCTGGGCTCAAGACAAAAAGGACTGGACTGCTGCTGAGTGCTCCATCCTATGTTCTCTGATGAAAGTAAATTTTGCATTTCCTTTGGAAATCAAGGTCCCAGAGTCTGGAAAAGAGAGGAGCGGCACAGAATCTGCGTTGCTTGAGGTCCAGTGTAAAGTTTCTACTGTCAGTTATGGTCTGGGGTGCCATGTCATCTGCTGGTGTTGGTCCACTGTGTTTTCTGAGGTCCAAGGTCAACGCAGCCGTCTACCAGGAACTTTTAGAGCACTTCATGCTTCCTGCTGCTGACCAACTTTATGGAGATGCAGATTTCATCTTCCAACAGGACTTAGCACCTGCACACACCTGGTTTAAGGACCATGGCATCCCTGTTCTTAAATGGCCAGCAAACTGGCCTGACATTGACCCCGTAGAAAATCTATGGGGTATTTTGAAAAGGAAGATGCGACGCCGGACCCAACAATGACAATGGCCACCATCAGAGCAACCTGGGCTCTCATCACACCTGAGCAGCACCACAGACTGATGGACTTCAGGTCACGCTGCTCTGCTGCAGTAGTTCAGGCAACAGGAGCCCCAACTAAGTACTGACTGCTATACATGTTCATACTTCTCATGTTCATACTTCTCAATTGGCCAACATTTCTAAAAATCCTTTCTTCGCATTGCTTTTAAGTAATATTCTAATTTTCTGAGATGCTGAATTTGGTATTTTCATTAGTTGTTGGTATAATCATCAAAATTAAAAAAAAATAAACACTTTAAATATATCAGTCGGAGAGGAATGAATGTATGCATTATACAAGTTTCACTTTCTGAATGGAATTAATGAAATTAATCAGCTTTTTGATGATATTCTAATAATATGACCAGCACCTGTATTTTATAATTAAATGTTTTGGTTTAATGACTTGTTTTGCTAAAAATGATGTCATAGGAGATGCTCATTATGCAGTAACTAATTGTAAATAAGAACATTCCCAGATCATAGTTTTTTATAGGATACTGTGACTTTTCACGGTGGTTATATAAAAAACAAAAACTTTTACTGGCCATGTTATTGATTTGTCTGCTGGCTCTGCTGCACGTGCATTTATGAGTTTCTCCTTGTTACTGTACATACATTGGACATATATTATCAATGTAAATATGAAAATAAGCTTTGAATCAATATTTCTTTTCAATCAGCTAATTTTCAATCACCTTCAAGCCTGCTAAACCATGGAAATAAAAAGAATAGCTAATTACAAAGAAGAAAGCCAAGGTTAAGAGTTCACAGAAGTGTTTCTGAAAGTCCCTGTGTGATGGTAAAAACAAAAAGTAAAAAGCTTTCAGCTGATGTCTGTATTGCTTCTCCCAGAAGCAAACGCGAAGAGAATTTGAGAGTGAGGCAGGGAGCCGAAGCTTTCATAAATACATGAAACAAAACCTCAGCTCGCTGTTTGCAGCACAGAGGTAATCATAGATTATTAACATTTATATTGAAAGATGAAGCCCCATTAGAAGGCAGCTGGTAAATTACATTTGGTTAGTCCTGGCTGTGAGCGCGTGATGCATGCTTGTTTATGAATGTGTACAGGAACAAAAAAAAAATCTGGTTTATTGCAACATAGCAGATGTAGCTCATTTTAACAAGTCCAATATTGGCACCCGAGGTAATTTATGTATCTATTTATAAGGCTGGTTTCACTTTTTCAAGGCAGTTATTGAGACCTATTGAAGACAAAGATGCTGACATGAATCTAGAGGCCTTTTAGATGGTGAAACATTATCGATCTATGAACACATCATCTTTATGTTAACGTGGCGTCATTCAGATGCAGTAACCACCACAGTGAAGAACGTATGAGTTTCCTTAATGTAATTTTCTTTTAATATGATTTTGTTCGCCTAGAAAGCATGTTAGAAGTGGGTGGAATCAGATTAAAGTACAACTTTTCTGACATGTAAGCTTGTTAAACAGAGATTATATAAAAGAGCTCTTAATGGTTTTCACTAACACTAACGAACATACTCCCAGTGATTACTTTCCAGTGCATCGAAACCAGTCTGGCAGGAGCAGATGATACTATTTCTCCCAGACAGGTTGACAGGTCAGTTCTGAAAAGTACAGAATTTTATTCAGTGTTTTTGCTTCTAGCAGAGTTAATAATTAAATATTGATTACATTAGGTTGTTAACCGATTTTACTTTTATTTGTTTATTTAAATAATTGATTAATTTGGTTAATTTTTAAATTTGAAAACTGTAAAAACTATAGAAATGGAAAACAGTTTGCTGGCTAAACTACCAAAGAATGTTTAAATATGTCAACTTTAAGTTTATGCTTCTGTAAATGAGGTAATAATCCTCAACAAGTATCAGCTTTAGTTATCCTAAACCTCTGAGAGAGCCAAAGTATAAAGCTGGTCAAGTTAGCTTCTGCTCACTTTGTAGTACATCAGCTTAGCGATTTATCAGTCATGGATGGCTTCTGCAAAGCTGTGTATAGTTTTAAAAGAAAAATACGTGGATATCTAACTTTTATGTTTTGTTTTGTTCTTTTAATTGAAGATATAAAGTAAGTTCTAGTGACGATATCATGCTGGGATGATAAAGTTACACAACCTCTTATGCCTCCAGCAAGTATCATATTTATGCCTCTGCTCTCTTTTCTTGCCTTACTAGGGGCCGTCAGCAGGAGGGTCCACGTAGTCCAGATCCTGCTCAAGGATTTTCTGAGCCACTGTTTGGCTTAAAGGTCTTCTCCTACAGGGGGTTTTACTTGCCACTGCGTCCTGCCATTCATGTTTGTTCATGCTCTGACTTTCTGTATCTGTACTGTCGTAGACGCTATACAAATAAAGTTGAACTGAACTGAAAATGCTGTATATGTATGTATATATGTGTATATCTATCTATCTATCTAGATATATGTGTATATATATATATATATATATATATATATATATAGATATGTGTTTGTGTGTGTGTGTGTGTGTGTGTGTGTGTGGGTGTGTGTGTGTGCGTGGGTGGGTGTGTGTGTGGGTGTGTCATATCTGAGATTTAGAATGGAGGGGGAAAAGTTA